>JAQJVL010003437.1:0-61146 GCA_035578905.1 Stictocephala bisonia
CAGTTATAAATATTTCTTTATTCAATATGAATGTCACACTGAGTTTTACTGTAATAGTATCAACACAGTATTCTTTATTATTCGAAAGAGATGCAAGCAAATATAAAAACAGAGAACCCGGATAAACGTTGGCCATATGGAATAACATAAACAATTATCTAAGCAGGACGTTGTTTGTGTGCGTGACCTGAGGAAGGAGAGGGCGGGGCGGCTGTCTGGAGAATGGGAGAGTGGGTTAAGAGGAGGGAAGTGAGACAGAGACGGAAGAGCGTGCGAGAGAGAGAGAGGAAATAGGGCTATGCGCAGCGCAGCGTGGGGCCTCAAAACAGTTTAGGGGCCTCGCCACAACTCTCCCATATGGATGGAGTATCTCTTTATATAGTAAAATCAATGGTATTACCGTTTGGACTGTAGAGCGATAAGTGAGTGAGTCAGTCAGTGAGTGGTATTTGGCTTTTATAGATATAGATTTCTAGTAATTTTTTATTACAACTGTTTCTACAGTAACCAATTTTCATTGTTGTGTATTGTATGCAGTTTTTGGAGTGCAGTATTTTTATTTATGTATGTATTATCAGTTATCTATATATTTCCTAAAACTACATACAATTTAGAATATCTTGCTTGCCTATCTTAAAATTTTAATTTTATTATTGCATCATTGTTTGTAGGGGTGTGCGAGTAGTGATTTTTGATTTCGAGTCGAGTCGAGTAGTTGGCATTTTTTTCGAGTATCGAGTATTTTCGAGCGAGTATTTACAGAAGGATTTCCTGTTCACCCAAGACAACTGTAAAAGGCAGGCACCATCCTAAGCCAAGTTTAATCATGTAAATCAACCAGTTTGTTTCATAATGATTACATGTATTTAAGTGAAACATTTTACTTTTATATTAAGATTTTGATATTGTGAAAATAGAGGAGTACACTGTCACTTGAAGAAATATCCAGGCAGACTGATGGGTGAGTGTTTGCAGTCAATATAACAGGCTCAGTGACCTTCATCAGCAACCTGTATTGATAACAGGCAAGGACTAAAACTGCCAAGGACTAAAACTGCTTAGTTATTTACTGAACAAGTTGAATATAAATACATAATTATAAAATCACTTTGAATGTTTAATAAATTGTTAATTTGCGTCTAATAAAATTTAATTGTTTTAAACTTAAGAAAAAAGGACATTATTGTTATTGTAAGTGCATAAAATATTTTAAGGAATTTTGGCTTATTGAATATAAACTTTAATTTGCCTAATGGGTGGACAAGGAAAAAAATAATAAGACCAACGGGTATTCGCAAAGGAAAATTGACATATACGTGATTTCACCAGGGGGAAAAACTTTCTGGTCTAAAAAGGAACTTGAAAAGCATATAGCTGAAAAAAATCTAAAATTCAAAATAAGTGATTTTAATTTTTCAAAAAAAAATTAATAACAGTGATGCATCCCCAAATTTTAAGAATAGTCTAACAGAAATAAGTGACGTAAGTCTTTCCAAACTAATTGATGATCAAAAACCTGAAAATAGTCCCAAAATTAATACTTCAGGAATGTCAACAACGGTGGATATTAGCAATAAAATTATCCCTGAACAATCACTGGGAACCCCCATAAAATTACAAAGTGTTGATCATGGAGTGGGGCCAGGGGAGTCTGTCTGTAGTAGCACACCTTTACTATCAAATCCACCATTAATGGAAACAAATATTGAAACTAAAAACGTCACTATTGAAAAAGAGACTGAAATCAATCACTGTTTTAGTTTATTGAAAAATGAATGGGTGACTGATGACACCATTCAGTTGTATTTTAAAACATTGGACAGTAAAATCACAAAGGCTAATACATGTTTCCTGAGCCCAGCCACTTGTCAAGCTATAAAGAAGCTTGGTGATTACAAATACATCGTTTCACCACTAAAACTTGAAGACAAATCGTATATTTTTATTCTAGTAAATGACGCACAGGAATCCACTTTAGATTCAGGGTTGCACTGGAGCCTCTTATTTTATACAAATGAAGACAGCAGCTTCTACTATTTTGACTCCTTTGGCGAATACAATGCTGATTCTGCAAGGACAATATATACAAAACTATCCTCAGTAATTTGCCCTGGTGCTCTTTTCAAAGTGATTAATTGCCCTCAGCAGGACAACACTTTTGACTGTGGAGTGTACCTGTTGCTTATGGTTGATTGGTTGATCCAGAACCTCGCCGAAAATGACCGTTTAGTAGGCAAAATTGAGAACTGCAATAAGACCTTAAAAATTAGTAGGAGTGATGTCATCATAAAACAGGCCAGTCCGCCTACCTTTGGCTAAATAATCAACATGTGCATCCAAAACTGTACCTTACTCCATCTGTTATAAAAGAATTGATTTTTAAAAACAAAACGGACCAGGTTCCTACAAAAACAATTGAACATAAATCCACAAACACAGAGCAACTTGAAGTAGTAAATTGTGACAACAAAATATCTAAGAACACAGCAGAAACAATGAACCAAGAAGAAACAGATAGTAATGTAAAAACAAACACATGGACAATGGTTGAGCCTACATCAAACAGAAAAGCCTTACATAAACATAAAATACAGGTGTGCACAGATGCTATAATAGCCGTGTCAAATAAGTTTGAAGTTTTAGGCCAAATGAATGAAAAGTCCCTCTTTTCTAACATTAAAAATCCACCTAAAACTAGCAGTAGTAAAAACATCTACAAGCTCAAAAACAGAGCAAATAAGAAGATCACTACATGTAAAAATATGACTTAGATTTTTGCTCAGATAGTCAAGGAAGAGGCGTTGCACAACTGATCAATGATACTAGCAGTGGCACGGTAAAGGTAAACTCTGTTGTCATGCCAAATGCCACGGCAAGTAGAGTTTATGAATGTGCTCAACAAGGTAAAAGTGGAGTTTGTGTAATAATGGCTGGCACAAACGATGTGCTAAGACAGTGTACAGAAAGTATCTACGTAAATTGGTAAAATATCTAATAACTCTTAGCTCAGAAAATGTAGGCTGTATAACAACCATACCACCTCGATATGACCTCAATAATCAACATCCACAACAAGATCTTCTGGCTATCCTGAATAACTACATAAGAGAGTTGGCAGCTAGAATAAGAAATGTCTATCTTATTGGCCTAGATGTTATGAAAAAAACCACTTCTCACAAGAGGGAATACACTTAAGTCATCGTGGAAAAAAACAACTTTCTTGTATGGTACTTAACACCCTGGAATGTATGCATACTATTAAACTCTTAGCTACTAATTATTAAAAAAACATAGTACCGGTAATTGAAAACAAAAATAGTTCTATCAAAGTCATAGAAGGTGACATGAGGTATATGATCAAGAAACATCAGTTCAACAAATCAACTGCCTTCTCCCATTGCATATCAGCAGACTTTGAATCAATTAAGACTTCCACAGAATTGAGGACCTTGAGAGCTGCTGATTTTCTGAAAGGTTGAGAATATGTTTACCAACATAGTGCTTTTCAATTCCAATTCTTGCAAAGAATTTATTCTTGTCTGTATGTATTTCTGTGATGGTATTCTTATTTGAATAAAAAACATAATTTATATGTGCCCGCCATCTCTTTTTAATATACTCACATGTAATACCCCTCATTCCCTAGTATTTGATTTAGTTCTAAAAGGATAGTCTGTCACATCCAAATGTTACATGCCTAGAGATACATTTTCATGGTGAAGAGGACTACGTCTGTTTTCCTTGGAACAACAATTTTTTTACTTATTAATGATTTTACACCTCCCTTCCCATGTGCCTAAGTATGCTTATGGTTTATATACCACTTGAGGATATATATATATATATATATATATATATATATATATATAAAACAATCACTTCTCTGTCCCATCATCCTATATATTCACCTTGCATTGATATTCATTTTTAACACTTTTACCACTTAAAGTTTTATTATTTCATAGTTTTAACAAAATATATAATACTAGCAAAAATTAAAATTTTATGCAATCATATTATTTAGTGCTCATACAATTTTATTAATAATAATTGTTATGTTGGTATGAATACAATTGTTTATGGTTTGATATAATTTTGTCGTTAATGGTGTTCACAGGTTGCTGCTCCTGAGCATTGTTTTAGCATCTCTTATTTGGTGTACTTACAACATAATGCAAAATCATCCAATAGTGAATATATTCTATTTATGTTATCCGTAAGTACACACATCAATATTAGGATACATAGTGATGCATAGAATTCAATTTGTAATATTAATTTTGTAACATAATTTGATCTTCAACCAGAAATAATTAATAATTAATTATTTGAAAAAATGTAATACATTTTGAAACAATATGATTCTTTCTGAAGTTTCAGGTATGCTATAGTTTCTTTAACACATTTGAGAGCTCTTGATAATTTTAATAAGACTGTTACATAAGAAATCAGACTATTTCCTAAGAAATATTAATAGCCCAATAGTCAGTGCAACTAAGGGACCTTAAACTGTACGTGGAATCCTAACCACTTAGTATTGGTCTGATTTTCAGTTAATTGACAAGTCCAATCCTCAGTTCTCTTACTCTACAAAACATTCGGACACTGACTACCACCCAACACGGACATCCCAGACTTCTCGAGTAGTGTCTAGACGTTGATGGCAATCACTGAGCGGACACTGTGTCAGTATTAAGTGGACCAAGCACAGAACCTTTCGCATACAAAAAGCAGCTGGATTACAGCACTGTCCCGACTATCTAGTAGCACCATCTTGGCCTTGGGAGTAATCTTTTACTAAGATTTGTGTCAGTGATCAAGGAAGCGGACGAAAGTTTAGTTTGTGGCAGACCTTTACTGTTCAGGCATTGCATCATGCTCCTTTTGACCAGATTGGCTTTGTTGTAATGTAAACAATAGTTGCCTATAGCTTCATAAGTCTCTACCCTCCTCGAGCCGAGCTCTTTGAAGTTGTTGAAAAGCACCACACAGTCACCACCATTTTATTTCAGTGTAACTGCAGCTTTTGTTGAACATTTATTTACTGGTATGTGTGTGACCGTTAATACGAAAATTCCCCGGTTGGTTTGACTATGTGTGACTCTTTTAATTAAAATCTGTGTATTATCAATGGTCTTTTTATTTTTATTTATTTATTTATTTTTTGCTTATGTTATTGTATATATTTTTATGGTATGTTTTTTATCAACATAATTCATATCAATAAAAAAAAGGATCGCTAGACTTTTGTTGAGTTTGGAGAGGGAGGTACAGAGAAGAAAAAATTGTTGGACCTTTTGGTTCTTTTCGCAGAAAGCTGATCAACGAATTTAATGATAGTATAAATCATACCGTGAGGAGAACAATGAGACAGAAGATTTGGAAGGTATATTAGTTTTATCTAATGATATGGCCAATTAGAGCCACACATCTATAGAGAAAGGCTAAGAGGACGCTTTAAATGTATAAAACAGGTTGTAGCCCCTAACTTGAGCATTATGTCTTTTTTAGCGACTAGTGACCATTGAAAGAGGCAGTAATATTCTGCCTAATGTTATGAGGTTGTCTCAACTAACTGTAATTAATTCTGCTTGGCTGGGTTCAATAGAAACAAGAAAGCCTTAGTACATAATATGATAAGATTTTAACTAAAGCAAAACATTATTTAAAATTACCATAAGTTCATATTTATAATTAGTAATCAATCAGCTTGTTTACAATTCTCAGATCAGGACTGTCTCTGAATTCCTCTGGCCTGAGGATGGCATACGAGGTTTACCAGAATTGATTATCACATGTTTTTTTACTTATGCAGTAAGAAAGTGTTATCTGATAAACAATTTTACTGTTGGAACAACTAATTAAGCAACAGAGTCATATTGATGGCTCCAAATCATGAAAAAAAACAAAAAAGCTGTCTTTAAGTCATGTCTAGGACTTCCTACACACAGTTCTTGTTAAGAAATGATATTTTATGCTGTAGCATAGCCAGGAAGTATGTATGGAGGAATCTAACCGTGAAACCTATTCTTGGCCATTTATCAGCACAAAATATCTTTGAAGGAAAAAGCTATTATGTAATTGATGTCTTTAATAGTCACTTTTATTTCATTAAACATGTTCAGCCAACTATTATGGTTGTTGAACATAATAGTCTGACTATTGCTATTAGGGGTGTGCGAGTAGTTATTTTTGAGTTCGAGTCGAGTCGAGTAGTTGGCATTTTTTTTTAGTATTTTTCGAGCGACTATTTACAGAAGGATTTCCTGTTCACCCAAGACAGCTGTAAAAGGCAAACACCATCCTAAGCCTATGTTAAGTTTTGCCAGATTCGTAAATATATACATCTAAACTGAACACAATAATTTTGATTTGTTTGTATCTGTAACATTTGATAAATAAAACTTGTTACTTCCTGCCTTCCTACATTTTTATATGGCATTTTTTTTGTTTAACCTTTTTCTTTTTTTCAGCACTAATATTATGTAAGAAATTAAGAAAGTATATTATTAATTAAAACAACGTGGATTATAAAGATTTAATCTGTTCACTCATATCACAGATCAGATTTTCTATGCAAGCTAGTAATACTGTTTCACAGCCGGCCGATATGTTTAGTTGGTGGTTTAGTTCTAAGTGTACTGCAAAAACGTAGTGAAGCTTTTTGGCAAAAGTTGCATCCAACCAAACTGATGCTAAAATTCAGGCATTATCGCCAAATGCGGTCATTTGCTTTGAGAATTGCCTCCTCTCAACAAAAAATTGATTGTGTACACGCCAAGAAGAGTGGATCTGTATTCTGTGGGTATTTAATTCAGTAATAACAAGGTTACAACTAACTGGAAATAAGCTCTGAATTATATAATCAAATTTGAAAATCTGGATGACAAAGACTGTGGTTCAATCAATTGATAATAATAACTAAGCAGGTTTACTAAAAATAAATTTTAAAGTCGTTTAGGATGATGAATTAGTTTTAAAATTATGATCGGTAATGAAATATGTGCAACTTGAAACTACTTCGATACATGAGGTTACTCTGAACAACAGATAAATAACTATTTCATAACGAGAAATTCATTGAAACTTGGTGTAATCGAATGAAAACCATAGGCGTTGTTGGGTAATATAATAGGTCTACCCAATGTTGGCGACGAGATGCATTTTGAAATATCAGCTAAGTGCCAACTAGTGATACAGTGAAGATTTTGGCCAGCTAAACTATAAACTTATGAATAAAAAACTAGACGTTTGATAAGGCTTCGGTTCAATATAAATAATTTTCCGATAGAGATAAAAAATCTCTAAATTCGTCGTATTTTGTTTAGAAAAGGTCTTCCAACATGTTTCTCCCTCACTTTGGTTGATTCGTGATTGTTTTACAGTTTACATCGACGTCAATGTGAACAGGGGACCGTTCAGTGAATTTACGAATCAAAATTATCGTTCTTTACCACCTTTGACACTCCAACTGTGTTATTGTCTAACCTAGTCAGAAAACCGTTCAACAATTTGACAGGAAAAAATATTGTATGTGCTAATATTACACACAGTTTTGGCGATCTAAGGCGTTTTCGGAATAATAATTAATAGACGTTCGCCACGGATATATATCTATTTTTTATTTGATGGAAAATAAATCAATAATGTTGTGTCACACGCTGCTAGAACATCATTACCATATTTTATATGATATGATACAGTATTTTCTTACGTCAAATCATTGGACGATTTCCTGCTCAGATTAAAAAACAAAATAGACCTCAATCGACTCGCAAGAAATATACGATAATTTAATTTCCGAAAAGGAGCTGAACGGTTCCTTGCACGTACGTATACTACAACCGAGATGAACTTTCACCTAGAAAAGATGGGAAGTTTGATTCTTGGGATGTAAAGTGACCCGTTCTCGGGACTCTTTTGATTGAACGGTATTATTGTTATGAACGAAAATATGCATAATTTCCACGGTGCACAGACTATTAGATTTGTATTGGTAACAGGTTTTTTGAGCATCTTGAACTGGATATCTCGGTCCCCTTTCTTGGGTCATAAAGACACTAACCCACACTTCTGTTTTATTCACGCTATTTTAGGTTAGGTTACAAGCGACTATAGTAGTAGACTCGACAACCAACATGTGTGATCGCTATCTTCCCAGCTCTGTTGATCACTTTAAACTGAACTAGTTTAAATCATAATGAACGAACTCGCTCACTACGTCAACTAGTTCATTTGACTGTCATCGTGTACTACCTTTTCTTACATTTTTACATATGAGACGCCGACACAACGACCCATATAATTACGTGTACCAAACTGATAACGTATAAAATTAAGGGTAAAATAAAACACAAACTTTTTTTATTGATAACTTATAAAACTGTTTACTCTTAAAACTAAATTAAGATGTAAATCTGATATTTCATGAAATACAACTACTCGATCGAACTTCGAGTAGTTTTAGGAGCTTCGAGCCGAGTTCGAGTAGTAAAATACTCGAAGTTTCGAGAATTCGCACACCCCTAATTGCTAACTGTTATTTGCTCAGAAACTCAAATCTGTTATTTGCTAAATGTGTGCCTGTGAAATGTTAAGTACAGATCCTCTTGTAGTTTAATAATAATATTGAATATCAATTTTAAAAGAAAGCTGTCTCACTTGTATGTGTCTGCCATTATGGTATGGTCTTTAATCAAATCAAACATGGACATCATAATTGAGACTTATTGATTGAATTTACATAATAACAGATGATTAACAAACACTTAATTTATATAAATACTTTTTTAACTTTTGCAGAATCTCTGTTTATTTTATACTCTTTGGACTTAGTATAAGTCCTTTCTTTGATGTGATGTCCCTACCCCCACTTACTACTGAAGAAACGAAAGCCGCTGCAAGAATATTAGGTAAGTTTTAGGTAAGCAGAAACTTGTAAATTATAGGCGAGAGAATTATGACTGACATTTACTGTTGTGAATTATCTAGAAATAGAAGTCTTGTTCATGGTCTGTCACATTAGTACCCAGAAAATGAAATAAATTATCCTAATAAAGAAGCGCACAGCCTTGTGCATAGAAGTATTGTTTTAAAATTGGGCTTGAAATGATCTAAATGGACATTCAAACTATTCCCTTTAGAAGCCCAAAGACTATAATCTCTCAAGTTTTATAATGATGTTAAATGTACCTAATGTTTACATTCTTAGTTGAGACTGAGAGAGAGAGTAGACACAGTTAGTTTTTAAAATAAAATGGGTGTCAAAGCCACCAAGGTCACTCAAGGTTTCTAAATATAACTTATTAGTAATATGCTATATTCTGATTGAGACATACTGTATCAGTCAAAGTGGTTACAATAAAATCCCACCCTCCTATACACATAACTTCATAGACCTATACATCCACTCTCCCATACACTTAAACTGGTGCATTTTTTATGTTGAACGATCTGTTAATTGTGTCACAATATTTGATTAAAAAGACTTGATTGTAGTTGCCTTGATCTTTTAGTGATGATATTTTTGGAAAGATCTTAATATAATTTTTAACATTGATATTGTTTTGTTGCCATTCATGATGTCATTTACAAACAAGGAACAATATGTGGCCACTGAGGCATACCTGATGTTACGAGCAGGAGGATATTAACCTTATCCTAAGATGAAATCCAGTAAGGTTTCTTTCTTATTTTAGTTCAAATGTCATCTACATGCCAAATGTTAAGTTTATAAAAAGCTGGGAAGTATCTAAATATTTAGTGTCAGTGTCAGTGAGTCACTACATTCAGCTTTATATTTTATAGGCTAGCTTCGCTTACTGCGGGCTTTCGCCTCCTTACCCCGTGATTTGTCTTAATGTTGCTGGGAGCTCTCTATCTATTGCATAGAGAGAAACCTTAATTTTTGGCTGTGCTAAAGGCCACAGCTTTTGGTCTCATAAGAAAACTTAGGAATTGTTCTAAGGAATTAGCTATGCCATCAAGCTCAACCTTAAGCTACAGCAAGGGATCGGCCTTGCCTTTCAACTTTGCTAAAAACAAACTTAGTATTTGGTTTCACAAGGGACTTCTACATGTAGTCTCATTTAACTTTTTTATACCAAATACTGTATTTCTTATGTACACATGCATACATTCTTACCAGGCCTCATGGTACTTGTGTATACAGTGCCAGAAGACAGCACAGGTCCTTGTAGTATTAATTAATTATTGTATTGTCATTCATTCATTGTTGATAGATTGTTAATTATTTATTTTATTGTTAATAGTTAGATTTTTATTGTTAATCGTTATTTTTTTTTTATTAAATTGTCAAGTTATTTAAATCCTTGTTTTGTTGTCCACCATTTATTTTCTTAATCCTATTGTTTATTTTATAAAGCTTAATTTATTGTCGATTTCTTTAATTTAAATACTTATGGAATTACTAAATATTTTATTCTTTTGGATAAACATCTACCTTTTCTGTTATACAGAAAATAATTAACAGTATTAGGTACTAAAGTTATTATTTTTTTATTAGTTGCTCCAACAAAGGTTTTTTCTTTCTCACAGGTTAATTTTATTGTATTTATGTTAAGATTTTTAGTTTTAGTTAGTTTTAAGGATGATTGACTATGCATAATAACTGCTGTATTATTAACAATGTCAATGGTTGTATGTACGAGCTTCGCTACAATAAAGTATTATTATTCCTTTTCTAAGTGTTATTCCTCTAACTTGTATCTAAAGGAGTGATCCAAATTTTTATCTAGATCCTTTTTTATTTTTATATTTACATGTTGGTAGAACTGTTTCAATTTAATGCATGCTTTGTCATGAGGCTAACTTCGTATTATTGTTTTACTGGTGCTTTTATGTGTAGTAAATAGTTTCCTTGTGCAGGTTTGTGTAAAGTTTCTGTATCTAATAACAATGAGTGATGATGAATTAGTGACAGCAAATTATTAAGAGTTCCATCTCTCATTTGTTTGACGATGTAATAAACAATGATAATGTTCTAAGTGATGCGCTATTTGTTGCGCACCATTCATATTTTGAAAGTAATTATATAAAAAGAGGAAAATGGAGAGCAGGCCATGGGGCCCTAACTTTGCCTTTTCGTTCATACTTTTGTTTTAACAATAAAAGAAATTTTCTTTTCTATTCAACTTTCATAGTGATTCTTTGGACACAATGTATGTACGTCTACTTATATCAAAGGTAAAACGAAAATTAGAAAACTAGATTAAAACACAAATGCGAATAGATCAAGAAACTAATGTATGGGTAGAAGTATGCCCTGATGACAAATTACCTCTCGCTCCTGTGATATTAGTAGAATTAGTTGGTCCCAAATATTTACTTGGAATAATTACTGACCCTAATAACATTTCATATCCAATTCAATATTTTTTACTTTTTAACACATACACTTTTTACGTATGGTCAATGAAACCAATATATATACAAACCAATGCCTGGCTGTAAATCAGAACAGTAATTTATCTAGGGTAAAAGAATATTTACTTTTGTCGCAGAAAGCCTTTGTTGCAGTTTTCTAACATGGGTGATTAAAAAAAACAATGAATTGATACTGGAAAAAAACTTGTTTATATATCTTTACAAACGAAGGTATATTGAATTTTTATTCACTATCGTGGGTTCAAAACCGACCCCAATTAAAAAAATTATTAAAAATATCAAAAATATTACTTTAATAACTTAAATGATAAAAACCCTTTCTCTCTTTTCTTCTTGTAAATAGAACAATTTTTTTATATTATTGTATACATACAAGAGTTTTTATTTTAAATTTTCTTTAATGTTACACATTTTTTTGGTTGAAAAACACATTTTCCAAAAACAGTAATTTTTCAACTTTAGTACAATTATAAAAATCAAAACTATATATTTTAGAAATTATAGTATTTGGCCACATAACTGCTACAGTAAAAAAAAGGACCTCTTCTAAAGTTGGTGACTTGTTCTCGTCTACTTCCCCTTACTGGCACTCTTCACATGTAATACTCACTTTGTTATGGGTTATGCACACTGTCTTTTTGCAATTAACACACAAGTATAATATTTTCTATCATTTCCTCTTGTTTATGGTTAACATCTTCTTTCGGTTGGATTATATTTAAAAGGTGGGATTTCAAAAAAAGAGAAAAGTAACGGAACTACTATACTGATCCCAGAAGCTTCCTGGCCAGATATGGAGTGACCGAAGAAGAAACCACCACATGCACTGTACGTTTCAATAGCTGAAAAGAGATAGGACAATCCTGCAAGTACAAAAGATATAAAATAAAAATAATTACACTCTGGGCTCAAAAATGTTAAGGGTTAAATATGCTGTTAATTTAGAAATCATGCATAATATTATGTTGCAGGGAAACCTTTACACAGCTGCTCCATGTCTCCTCAGACCATTAGAGAAGAAGTAGATTACTTAAAAACTGATTTCAACATCCGGATGAAACAAGTGCTTTTCAGTTCTGTTCTCAATGCATATTATTCAGGATTCGTTCCATGCTGTTTTGCCCAGGTAAAACAGTGTTTTACTGTTTGAGATAAAATGAAGGTAATATGTAACCAACCATAACCATTGTATTAGATTTTTGACTAGTCATTAAAATTTACTGGATTTTAAAATTTAAAATTGCAAATTATCTCTAGTTTAGGTGATAAGGCACCAGAGTAGGAAATTAATGCTCCAGACGAGGTAGAGTTTTGGCAAGCTTACACGAGTAGGTAGTCCACTAAATACTAACAGTAGACATTTTCGGAGCCATTAGCACCTACCTCGATATCAAGAGGGTCTTAACAACCTGAACAAGGTGCCTCTGTCACTAAAATGTTGACTATTGTGTTTTTACGCTATATTAATTGTTTTATTTATCTTCTCATATAATTTTGCTTTTACCATATCTTCTTTATTACATTCAAACCTATTTTTATGATAATCGTCCATGAAAAGTTGTAGTAATTTCATTAATGAAGTGTAGTAATTTCTTTTCGTCATGTTTATGACAAGTTTATTATTTCAGACTCCATAAATACATTTGGTAGTTAACAAGTTTAATTTTAAGTTTTTATTTAATACTCAATATTGATATTGGTTATAAGGAAATTACAATATTACAAATATTGTAATAGTTTAGATTAGCTAATAATTTAATTTAAATAAATACATAGTTATATTTAGTTAATCAATTGTAATAGTTAAGCTAGCTAATAGCCTAAGCATTAGTTTCATCAATGTGTAAGTGTATAGTTTTTGTTGTCAAAGTTCACAAAAATTAATAAATTTAAAATTGTTTTGTCTAAAACCTTGTTTAAAATTTTTAAACACTGATACAAGTAGATTAAACATTTTAAATTGAGAATAAACCTATTCGCGATTAAAATATTACTTGACAATAAAGCAGCAATAGTTCTTAAGATCATTGTCTTACTGATAGCAGGTTTCACAAATATTCATTAGATGGTTCTAGCAAATGTAGTAATGGCATTTGTCACAAGGTTTATCGGCTTCTATCGGAAAAATTGAAGATGCAACAATCATTACATGGAACAATTCTTTCGACCGCTACAGATATAACGTAAACTTTATGTGTCTAACCTAGGTGGCTTATTTAACTATTTTTAATGAAAGAATACCTCATATTAAGTAACAAACACTTTCTTTAGCATTCAGTTAATAAAAATTAAAGCAATAGATGGTAAAATAGTTTCACCTTTTTTGTTCTGCCACCAATCTTGTGTTGTTTAGCACCCACAATTTCGAAGGATGATCTTCTTCTTAAAGTAAATTGATTATTATGATTATATTAATTTAAAATAGTGTTAGTATATTTTATTTAAGACATAAATAATTCACCTGTACTATGAGTACCAGTGTTCAATTACAAACCATCGCGTGAGTTTAAATTAGTTAAATGCAATCTTTCATGGGGTAATTACTTTTTTACTTATTCCCAGTAGTTTCCAATTCTTTCAATGGGTCTGCTTTCACATAGCCCTCTCCACCTTCGTTTCTCTTCCCAACTTCTTTCTTCCATTACTCTAGTTCAATCCTCACCTCTTCTTTACTCTCCCACTTCTCACCTCTTTTTTCCACTCCATTCTCACACTAATCCATCTATCTCTTGATCATTCTGTTGACTTACTTCCCTCCATTCTTCTCACAATGGAACGTCTTGGTAATCTGTGCTCCCCCATCTTCTTGACATTTTCAAACATGTCTATTTCTATTAATCCTCTCTAGGAGTGGTTCTTCTCTAATCTCATTATTATCCTGTCTCTCAAAAACCTTATTTCACAAGCATGTACTTTACTTATATCCTTTCTTCTCATGTCTCTGATCCATATGTTAATATTGTTGCAAAATAGGTCTTGTACAGTATTAGATTATTATTTAGTAAACATTTTAAAATACACTGATATTAAATTAAGTCAACTTAAAAGTTTCAGCGAAAAATAAATAATTTTGGTCTTGTGATGTTTTAGAATTTCCTCTATTACGATATCTACTGGGCTACTCAACATTTGACATTTGTGTGGCTTGGCTGCTTTACCATGTACCTTGTACACTGTTACCCGGTCAAGTAAGTTCAATAAAACTTTCTCAGGCTAATAATCCAGTATAGACTTTTCCTCCCATAGTGGACAATCTTGAACTAGGAATGATTTCTACTAGTCATAGATGTGTTTAAATTACTTTTTGCATTCATTTCCTCTTGAATGCAAATTTTGTGTGTGTGTTTAATTTAGTATACTTTATTTAATGAATGTCCCAACTTGACTTCAGAGCGCTTTTAAAACTAATGCTGGAACCAGTTGCTGTAAGAATTTTGAGAGAGAGTAAGAAATTTGAGAATGCTGCGGCCAATGGGTGACAATGTAAGTCAGCTGCAACCATGACAACAACTTTACATCTTGCATTAATGCCACCTCTCAGGCTTTTGGATGCAACCTGTCTTATAGCCTACTTTTTTAATATAGTGAATTTAAGTGTGAATAAACATATTATGACCGTTTTTACATTATTGTTTCCCATTATTTGTATATTGTTCAATCGTATTATCATTTGAACCAATAAACATGCCTCTTCAAGTGGATTTCTACCATAATAAGTAATGTTTGTTGTCTGTCATATGTCTACTGCAATACTTTAAGTAACACCGTCTGTCAGAGCTACACTCAAATGCCAACAAGTGCGCTCATGTCAAGTTGAGACATTCAATAAGTAAAGTATAAAAATGCAACATGGGTAAAAGCTGCCAGTACATTTTACTGTAGAAAATTTGATGATTCCAAAGAGCTTCAAATCAATTGAACATGACAACACTGTGAGTGACTTTTCTAATGATGTTGATATTGATCTAAAAAATGTACCATTTTACCTTACACGTTCGTTTTACAATGGTTTTTGGACTCACGAGCATGTTACTTGCTACCAGGAGAGGAAGAACCTCTAACCAATGGTCGCTAAGACATCAATTATTACACATGATTGCAGTTTTCCGCATGACACAAGTCTATAGGTTACTCTGCGTTAACAAAAGTAAACCGCCCCTTGTAGGTACTGCTAAGGTGCCAGCTGACAACAGTTGGTCGCTATGCACAAGGCCACACCGAAAGGATGTTGGTACGTGGACCAGATGGTCTTCATGTGTGCTGTTTCGACGTTGTTTTCGTCTCATCAGGTGTAAATAGGTGAGAGTTTCCTACTCACCATTACACAACAGCGAACTGAGTTGATGTCATATAATTGTCTTCATTTTCTTTAAGTAATTATTGACATACAGTTCCATTAGGTGGAACGTTCTTATCTCTGCCCAATACGCTCCAACTCAGTGAGGCCTGCTACTACAGCTGGTTTAAAATGTATTACATTGGACTACACTAGCACTCCACAACTGCACCCCAAAACAGCTGATAATTATTCTAGAGGATTTAATATTGGATGAGGAAATCTAAAGCCTTGTGTATTCCTTTAAGTCAAAATACACGTAATATGAACCCAGCTAGATTTGCTCCACGTCAGACTTTGACTGTCGAGTTAGTGAAGTTTTACTCTATTGAGTTTTTTTTAATTTATCTTACTACCCAGATAAACTCTTAAGTTACATTTGTATACAAATCCAATAATATTTCAACCTGGTAATCTGTACAATGTAGGAATACTTATTGTTCGTTTTTATTTTGATTCAGTAACTTTCGAAACACCTTGAACACAAAAATTATTTAAATGAAAAATAACAACATTTTTACCCTAGTCTTTATCATATCATTCCTCTTTTAAGTAAGAGTGTTATTTTGAATACAGTATATTGTTTGCACAGGTACTGTGATACTCTGCACCGAGCAGCATTGCATCTAGGAAAGTGGGCGAGGGTTGAAGGTCGCACAATGCATCTACCTTCTCACATGTAAGTATTAAATGCTTAGTTTTCATTTTAGGGAACTTCTTTATGTACACTATTTTAGCCATGTATTTTCTGGAGGAATATATTTCAACTTTCGATATATCAAATCTGCATTGCAAGGTTGAGTAATTTGTAAGTGTTAAATAATGATTAATGTTCGAGTTGACAAACATACTTTTCTTAATTCGTTTTGCTGAAATATTCGTTTATTTCTTAAAACCTTTTTATTGTTCTGTACAGGGAAAGAAAAGTTATGATATCATTTTGAAACTTTAATTAGCTTACTTTACCTTTTTTTCTTATATATGAATACAGTTTAATCTTGATAATCCGACAGTTAAGGGACCGACGGTGTGTCGGATTAACAAAAACGTCGGATTACCAGATTTCCATTGTAATTCACGAGAATTATTATTTCTAAGATAAACTGAATGCACTTCGTACACCCTCCTTAGAATTTCTGCGCTATCAGCCGTGATAAAATGAGGCTTACAACACAATTGAATAAATGTAAGCAAAGAAATTATACAACATTTGTACAGTAACACAGTAAGGTTTATTACATACAGTATTAAGTGTACAGTACGTCATCTGATGTGGCGTCGGACTACCAAACGTGTCGGACTAGTAAATGTCGGAGTATCAAGAGTGTACTGTATGTAAATAAGCAAACTTTTATTTGAAAGTAAGCCTCAGCCATAGATCACTTATACAGTTTGAAAAAATATTATTACTATTAATAAAATATATATAATTGAGTATATTTATTGATAAAGACAAGGCCTGCACATAATACATATAATATAATAAAAAATAAGTAAATACATATAGCACTTGAATATGATGTATTTAGTACCTTCCACAAAATCAAAATCGGCCGGATTATTCATATTGACACTTAAAACTAATAAATTACTAACGTATATTAACTAAAGTAGTGATAAAAACAACTAAATACACAAGTTTCAAGAGGTGAGACAGCGGACAATGACAACCGCTCGGCTCGACAGTAGCTGCGTGTATATGCTTGTGGCGTTGAGCGGCGCAGCGGATATGTACACTACCAGACAAAAACCAGTCTCGTAGTGATTGATAGGCCAACATTGTTGCACAATATGTCTGTCATGAGTCATCACCCATAACCCAAACGCACTACCGGGATTAAATTAGAAACATTATTAAGAAAATATCATTTTTGTAATTATTACGCGTATATGCACTTTCTTATAAGGGTTAAATTGATCAGAAAATATAGAATATGGGTCTTACCCATTTTCATGATTTTTGTGTAACTAGTCAATATTAACCCCACAAACAGGGATCCATGGAAATATTTATGTAACGATACTGATTTTTGACTAAAAATTTAAAATAAAATACATTTACAGTAAACCCTCTCATATCCGGACTAATGTGGCGCCGGCCGATCCGAATAACAAAAAATCCGGATATGAGAGAAACATTTTTTTTTTAATAAGAAAACAAATTATTACTGTACAACAACTACGGTACTCAATTTTAGTAAGCCTTAAATACAGAAACGTTTGTTTATTAAATAAAACAACAGTATTTTGGTACTAATAACACTTTAATACAGTACGTAACATCAAAACTCAAAAAATATTACGTAATTAAGTACAGTGGAGTACAGTACATAGAGTAATATAATTTTATCCTACAGCTTTAGCATAAAGAAATGAAATAAAAATAAGGAAAAGTACAGTAATGAACAAAAATACAGTACTGTATATAGAGTAAAATAAAATTAAACCACAAGAACAGCTCTTACTTTGTACTCACAGTTAGTTTTTGGACAAAAACGATGTTATTGTGGCTTGTTTGGCTCGATGAACTCGCTTCTTTGACGTAATATCTCTCCACCTACGAAAAAGCAGAAGATCGGCTCCCGTTGCTTCCTCTTGTTTCTCGATGTACTCGATCAGCTGTTCGATGGCCTGGAAAGCCTCACTGTGCGTCATGGTTGTTTTCTGGTCTTCTTCTTCCTCGTTGTCAGGAGCGGGGTCTGTGTTCACTAAGTCAATGATGTCACTGTCAGTAAACTCCTGGATTTCGTCTTCCTTCTCCCACTCACTCACTGCGTCACTGTCTATGTCGTCACAACCAGGAACGTTTCTAAGAAGTTGAACGATTTCTTCACCTGTTTTGTCATTGCAGTTTTCTTCTTCTTTTCCTTCTTCTTTGCTATAATCTTGGTCTACTTTGTGATCTAACAGCTTTTTCCAAGATTTAACCAACGTTATCGGTTTGAGCTCTTCCCAATCGCTAGAAATCCACAAGGCAACATCCAGCATGTCAGTGTCTTTAAGGCACTCAGAAACACTCTTTCCCACATCCATGCCCTCAATAATGATTGTCAGTAGCTTACGTCGATACAAACGCTTAAGTGTTTCAAGGACCCCCTGATCCATTGGCTGACACAAAGAGGTAACGTTTGGTGGCAAAAACACGCACTTTATTTCTCCACTTCTCAGTTCATCTGCAGACGGGTGTGAAGGGGCGTTGTCAAGCAATAAAAGAGCCTTCCTTGGCAACTTGTTTTTTTCAGCATACTTTTCCACAGACGGGACGAACTGATTGTTAAACCATTCTTTGAAGATCGCAGAGTTCATCCAAGCGCTTTTTTGTCCTCTGTACCACACCGGTAATGTCGACTGATCTTTGAAGTTTTTAAACGCCCTTGGTTTATTTGATTTTCCAATCATGCAAAGTTTGAGTTTATTGTTTCCTGTGACGTTGCTGCAGGCCATTATTGTAACCCTCTCCTTTTTCTTCTTATAACCTGGAGCGCTACTTTCTTCCTTGGAAGCCAGAGTGCAGCTAGGTAGCATTTTAAAGTTCAAACCACTTTCGTCACAGTTGTATAACTGTTCCCCGCTGATTCCTTCCTCGTCAAGCAGCTTGTGTAAAAACATTTTAAACTCTCCCACAGCGTTTTCATTTGCTGACAACTTTTCTCCGCTTATTTGAAGCTTTCTTACCCCATGTCGATTCTTCCACTTTTCCAACCACCCCTCACTGGCTTTGAAATTGGGATCACTTCCGATTTCCTTATTAAATTGAAGCGCCTTTTCTTGCAAAATGGGTCCAGACACGGGCAGTCCTTTTGATCTACATTGAATAAACCACAAAAACAATGCTTCGTTCACTTTGTCATTCACAGCTGTTTTCATCATTTTGCACTTTTTTATTCCTGAACTTGATGCCTGGTTAGAACACCAATTTTCTATTTTTTCACAGGATGTTTTCCAGTCACTCACTGTACTAGTCCCCACTCCCATCTCACTCGCTATCTTTTTTGCACTTTCACCCGCTTGCAAACGTTTTAACGCGTTAAGTTTTTCCTCCATCGTAATGACAATCTTTTTTCTTTTTTCGGCCATAACAACTTATTCGCCTCTAGCACTCTTCCTTCCCGAAACTAAAACGAACAGTACAAACAAAGACAATGTCACTCGGGCACAACAAAGACAGCACTGACTACTGACGCAGGTGTAGCGTAGTCACCACGCAGTGGGGTGTTGGGGTGGGTTGGGTCGGATGGGAGGGGGGGAGTTCTATTACAGTATTGTTTCGCGAGTCAGTGACCTTGCTCGCGCACGTGCACATCGCACAACCCTCCCGTCCACTTTCTTGGAATCCGGCGCCTACTAACCAGCCTACAAACATCGAACGTGACTACATACAGTACTTGGTCAACAAACATTGGCCTCCTAGAGTGTTTTTTGAATTTTTGCATTTTTCAAAATCGCGTCCGGATATCGGAGGGTCCGGATATGGGAGATCCGGATAAGAGAGGGGTTACTGTATTCCAAAAACAATGTATATCACATTATTGAATGTAGTTTTATCTTCTGAACACGAACGTGATATCAAATTATTCACACAACAAATAATATCTTCTCAATTATATATCATTTAATATCTCTATTAAAAAAAAAAAAAAAAAAAAAAAAAAAAATGGGTTAGGTTATGTTTGGTTAGGATATGTTGACCATGATGAATATTGCGAACCCAATCTTACCTAACTACATATCCTGTTTTGTTAAATATCTCAGTTTTATATAGTAGAAAAAAATGGAAGCCATATTTGTGTTTAGGAGAAAAACTACATTAGAGTAATGTAATATAGATTTTTCCTGGTGTAAAAATATATTTCTTTTTTTAATTTTTTTGTAAAAGATCGGCGTCCCCACCAAAAGTCTATGGTTTCATATTTGTGGAGTTGATGTTGACTAGTTAAAAAATCATGAAAATTGGGTGGGACCCCTATATTTCATATTTATCCATACCATTCATAAAAGACTTAATAATGAGAATTATAAATGGTGCTCATAGACTTGTAGAAGTCAGCATTTAGCTGAGAGGTCATAACCACCATACGTATTTGAGTGGGCGAACTTTAGTTTGAAAGGCGGGTAATGGACTTTTCAAGACAGTAAGTGATGAGCATGAACTATTTTTCGTACATCGTATTAACAAAAACATTTAACACATTCACGACAAAGGGTTAAATTCCAGTTTCTACGGAAACCGGGTATATTTTAATGTAATTAAAAAAAAGTATTAAAAAAAATGAAATTATATTTATAATACCTTATAATTGAAAGCTTAATCGGTAATTTTATCAAAATAATAATATTTTTACAGTTTTTATTAATGTACCACTACGGCCATAGGTAATTCATTATTATATATGCGCGTAGTGGTACACCGGTGGTACATGGTAAGCTCCATGTGTGGTGAATTCTTTTGTGCTATTCAACGAGCAGAGAAACAGAAACAAATGTGACATACTGAATTATAGAGAAGCACCAATCAAGAAGCTCATCACCAAAAGAGCTGAAATTCAAAATCCTTTGCCTACACCCCCCAATGGAGACCGCCGTAGGGCCACCAAGGTGAATCATAAGCTAGAGAAGAGAGAAGGACAAGCACGGATGTCAAGGAAGAGATGTCTACCTTGCTACGAAACATTGTCTTCAGAGATAGGTACCAAGGAAGCAAGAAATAAGGATAAAGGGTAGTGACATCCAAACAGTGTCTCAACAAACCAACAATTAGTTTAGAATGCTATAACAAATTGCACTAAAACTCAATCAAGTAGTTAATGTCTTTGTTTTGAAGATTATATTGTAAATAAAAGACTTTTTTGAAATAATTTTATAGTTCAATCAAGATTTTGCATTGATTTTTAACAGAAAATCTGTGTTTTTATTTCTTCAATAAACAGGTTAAAAAACACATATTTTCAATAAAATGATATAAATTAACTAAACAACATTCATAGTAACAACAATAATAGAAGGCTATAAAATTGGCCGTACTGAAAATATAGCTCACATAATCAACAACGGTCAGTGGTACACCAGTGTACCACGATGCTTAAATTTAATACAGGGCATAATACACCGGTGTACCACTTCGACAGATCAAAAAAATAGAGGGGTATACCAGTGTACTACGTTGTCCTTAACGTGTTAAATATAAGGATATTTGATTTGTTTAGTTGGGGAGACACAACCTTGTGGCATCAAGGAGCTCTGGTCAAGCATTGCAAGGAGTTATATAAGGCTGAGGGGATGTCGAATGCTGCAGAGCCAGGAAATCCTTCGCATACACGTTTCTATGTAAGTACTGCTAAAACCATTTGTACATTGTTTAAATTTTGTACAATAGCATGTGAAACCAATTATGTAATGTTAAGTGATAAAACAATTTTATATTCACTATAATAAACAAATCCTATTATTGTACTTTTGTAGGAGGAAACATTTCAAGATAAATTATTAATTCTTTTGTATAGTATATCTCATGTAATGTAATAATCTTTAATGTAATACAGATTAATTTTTTTTTTTAAGCATTAGACTGCTGATAAGTAGTTTTGTTAACTATAGAAAATGAGCCTTCAACCTTTATGCTATGAATCTTGTAAATATATAATAATAATTTATTCACCTTTAACAATATTTGCATTGGCAACAAATACATAATATAACATACAGTATTGTGCGAATTAATGGAATCATAGGCTGTTTTAATGAAAAAACAGTTTATTTAGTAAAAAATTATATTTTGACAAAACTATAAAGGTAAACTTACATCATTCAGTAGGATATGTCCCCCTTTGGCAGCAATTACTGCTTTTACCCGTTTTGGCATAGATTCTATGAGTTTCTGGCAGTTGTCAGATATCCTTTCATCTCGATACCAAACCTGAATGACCGCTTCTATCATTTTTATTTTAGTGGTACAGTCGATTTTTCGCAGTCTAGCTTTGCAAATGGCCCATAAATTTTCAATGGGGTTGAGGTCGGGCGAATTACCGGGCCAATCTACAACATTAATCTTCTTATTTTTGAAAAATGCCATCATTTCCTTTGATTTGTGACAGGGAGCAGAGTCCTGTTGAAGAATCGCTCCTCCTTGGGGTTGACATTTTTGGAGTTGTTTGTCCAAACACTTTTCCAACATGGATTTGTATTTTTGGCTGTTCATCATGCCTTCAATTGGCATCAAAGATCCAACCCCCATGTATGAAAAACATCCCCAAAACATTTTCTTGACTGGATGTTTTACGGTTTGATCAATATGAGATGGAGTAAGCTTTTCATTGTCAGACTTCCTGACGAATTTCGACCGCTGTCCCTGAACTATAAAGTGGGTTTCATCTGTAAATAGGACTTTTTTCCAGTCGCCTACAGTCCAATTAGAGTATTTTTTGGCCCACAGTAGCCTTTGTTTCTTCATTCGTTCAGTTAGAAGCTGTTTTTTCTGTGGACGAATTGCCCTTCTACCACTCTTTAAAAGTCTTTTACGAACAGTTGAGTCATGAATCACTATACCTGATGCTGCTAGATCTTGTTGTAGGTCTTGGCTTGATTTTCTTGGGTCCAATTTGCTCTTTCGAAGTAAAAATCTATCATCTGCTGGTGTTGTTTTTCTCTTTCTTCCACATTTTCCTAACCTTTTCACATCCACTGATCCCGTTTCTCGTTTACGCTTCACAATTTTGCTTACTACCCCCTGACTCACTCCACACGTTCTAGCAATCTCTCTTTGTGACATAGTAGTGTGTTCACTCAACGTGACAATCTTTTCACGCTTCCTAGGCGTAATATCCATGTTGGAATAAAACTAAAACAAACTCACTAGTTACCAAAAAGAACACAAAATAGTACAAAAAACCCAAAAACAACACAAGCTTGGTAAGAAATGACTTAAAAACACACTCAAACTAAAGGCAGAGAAAAGTAAGGTTATGTTTTCAATGCTTGGTCAGCTGTCAACTGTGTAGGTAGTGTTGCCAACTGTGAATATTGAAAAATTTCACAGTGATTCCATTAATTCGCACAATACTGTAGAATATATTGTATAAACTTCAATACAGTGTATATAAATATGATCATGTATATAAAAATGATATTAAAATTTCTAAAGAGTTGTTTACAAGATACTTTTTTCTTTTGTGTGAATATAATTCGTAAAGCATATTTTTGTAAAATAAAAAGGTTCTTCCGGTTAGAATGACTGTTTCCCCATACTGGAATGCCATAAGTTAATTTTGGTATAATCAAACCATAGTACACAGTTAATAGGACAATGGTTTGACAGTAGAATAATCTTCTGAGTACAAATAGAATGTTTGAAATTTGTTCACATAAAATGTCGATATGGGTATCAAACTTGCAAGTCAACTGTCAATTGCAAGTCCTAAAAATTTGACATAATCATTAGGTTCAAGTTGGTTTACATCTATAATATAAGAATTGGATGGCCTTTTTTATTTGTTGAAAATCGCATGATTTTTGTTTTTTTGAACATCCACTTTTAATAATTTTTTTCAAACCATTGTATCATATATATACAATAATAAAATATACAAATATAAAATAATTGTATATGTTTTGCATTTAGAAATTTTAATATGGAAATGTTAACATTTATTTAAGTGTTATATATTTGTTGAGTATGTTCTCTAATAAGTTTGATGTTTTTTACTTTTCTTATAATCAGTTTTATTTGTAAAGCCAAACCTGGAAAGTGAGGACTACTGTAATACTTTGGACATGTCTGTTCTTGTATGTGCTATGCACAAAATATAAAATAAAGAAGAAATAAATATTATTATTAATTTAAGGGATTGGTATGTGGCATTTCTTATTGTTTTTCAAAAGTAAGTACAAATATATTTATAATAATTATTGGAATTTTATTTTGCATAAAATATCTTAAAGCAATTGTTTTGTATTGCAATATCTGGAATTATAATGATTGTTTGTGTCGGCTGACTGGTTTATCATTTTCTTTTTTTAAACAAAAATTGTGTTTTAGGTATTTCTGATGTTAAATGGTTTATCTAATTCTGAGTTAAATAACAATTTAAGAACTAATCATTAACCATGAATTATGGGTCGGAGGTTAGTCGATCATAAACCCTGAATGATGAGAGGAAGAGTAGGCCTCTCATTAAATGTGCCATTTTTCACATAGGCACAGTGGCGCTAATATATAGTCTCCTCGTATTAAAAAAAACAGACTTAATGTCATATTCAAATTGTTTAAAATTAACTTCGTCATTTAAAAATAACCCCTGTTTTTATATCCTTCCAGACATTTTTCAACAACCCAGCAGTGCCGTTGTGCATGGTGGTAGGTCTACAGCTGTGCTTGGTGGCTCTTCAAGTGGTAATCCTCGTGCGAGTCTCTGAATGGTACCAAGTGGTCTCCCTCGCACTGCTCCTCTTCGCCAATTACTACACACTTTTCAAACTCTCCAGAGATTACCTAGTTTGCTGGAAGGTCTACAAAGCGGAAGCCATGATACAAGACAAAATCACTGGTGGCTAATAAAATACATAATATGAACAGTTAAAGTCAGTGTTACCATAAAAGTATATGTACTTATTTATGGATGTGATACTTTAAGATCTCTCATTTCCTTTTTATCAGTACTGCCATTTAGTTTTTAATTACTTAACTCTCTTTGTTATGAATGTTCCATACTTCTCAGGAATGTTAATAGTCACAAGAGTAGAACTATAATTGTTTTTCTGTTCTAAATAATTCTTGGAGAAGTGTATTCATATGTATATATCCAGTAAAAAATAACTGTCTCTTGGTATTTTGATTTTCAACCTCACCTTATGTGTTTACAATAAGCCAGTTTATGTTCACAGCCTATACAAGGTCTGTGCAAGTGCTGGTGCTTCCCACATTACCACTAGTGGCTGACGTAACTGAAAAGGCACTTATTCAACAGTCACATGGAGTAGAGTATCAGACAAACAAATAAAGCCACAGTTATAGAATTAACAATGAAGGGAGCCCGTCCCAAAGGCCGAGCGGTACACCACTCACCTCCAGAGCCTGAGTTTCTGGATTCGATTTTAGGAGTGGCAATAGGAAATGTTCTTCCTCAAACCCATGTTGCCCCCATCGTGAGCCAATTAGGGACCTACGAGTTTAGAAGTAAATTAAAGAAATGAGAGAAGAATGAAAAAAGCAAAATTTTAACTTTAGGAATGATAAATGATTTGTTAATTACAGTAATTTCAAGATAGCCAAAATGCGGAAGATATATGATAGGCTCAATACAACACATATTTTCTGTGCCATTGGCATGTTTCTCGGGCTTCAGAAGACAATGTTTTTCAATAGTTCTTGGATGAGAAGCAGTCGTTGGAGAGGGATAAGTTTGGGGGATATATATCTGCCCATACTCTCCGTCATAGCCAAAATGTTGACCAATGTTGCACTGCAAAAGTAGAGAGATTTCTTCCTTCTCATTTCAATAGTTTCTAATTCAGAAGAAAGGTACTATAATTGGGCCGTGTAGAGAGCGACCTACATGTTGAATTTAGCGCATATGGGGTTACAGTAGTGGAGGAGAACGTTTCACCACTCCATCTCTCATTAGTATGAGTGGCAGTGGGGACTTTAGAGTGGTGACAATGGAAAAATATTCCATATGCAATAATATGTAAATTAACTTGAGTGAAAGAAGAGTTAAATATTATTTAAATTAAGTATTTCAAATATCGTATAACAAAAGCACAATAGTAGAGCAAATTAAATTATAATATAACCTTAATATAATTTGGTAGTGACAACAAAACGCCTTTCATCAGCTGATTCTTCACTTTTATAACAGCTCCTTTTGTCCCTATGTTCCTGCTATGCTATATTTCAGTCTCCACCTCGTGCCTGGCCCACCAATGGTTACCTAGCAAAATGACGCCATGGGCAGGGCTTGCTACTGTGTATCCATGATGACGAAATATTAAAAGTGGTACAGTGGCATGTCAGTCCTGTGGTGTAGGAGAAGAGTAATTTTTCCTCTCACTTCCACGACTAAATATATCTCTCTCGCACAAGTCTTTCATTAGTTTGCAGTCTAAGTGGCCTAACTGTAGCTCACCAATGAATAACAAAATCCCATAACCCTCCCAATCATAACATCAGTTAGACCTTTACCTTAACCATGAACAAACTTTCCACATATTAACTGTTTTAAAACAACTTCAACCCTCGATCCACCATCTACTTTTTTCCAAAACATAGGTTTTTAGCTGATTAGAAGAAATTTTCAAAATACATAAAAATATTAAAGTGTTATAAATCTTCGTTTATGTTTGGCATCTTTTTGTTCACAATAAAGACTACCTATAGCAATAAATTTAAAAAAAATTTATACAAGTATATTTTTTGTAGGAACTTATATTTTTTTAAATATTAAAAAAAGGGGCAGGTGTCCAGGAAATGATGTTATATGTGTAAATTTACAATTTCTAAGATAGCCAAAACACGACATTTTATATAGTTTCAGAAAATATATATGTCTTAAATAATACAGTACATGAAAAATAAATATTCTTTATAACCATAACCACATACAGTTCACGCAGCTAAAAATATGTTACCATGGTAACTGATTTGTTTGAAGATCCACAAAACATTTTCTATGATATAATAAACACTAGAGAGTTCTAGAAAGCATTAAATTACCACAAAAACATGCTTTACAAAATAAATACAAGTGTGGAATGGTATAAATAGCCAATAAAAATATAAATAACACTTTATTTACACTTTAATAACCATTTTCATGGTTAGAAACATGCACATTATTCTAATTCAACTTCACTAAATTGTTTCACTATAAAACAGCACTTCACATATAACAAGTCACTAAACACTTAGAACGATTTTATAACATTATAATTATATTACAATAATATATAACTATTATAATAATAATAATTTTGTGCATAATAAACCTTTGCAGTTCTGGGCATGCTGGACGGCTTTTTATGGTTGGGTGACATGTGGTCAGGTTGACAGGTCCCATTTGCCACTGTTTCAGCTTTTGAATCAATTTCATATTCCAGCTTTCTCAACCAGGATTCGCTACAAGTTGTAGCTTCCCAATTGCCTCACGATGCTGGGTCAACACCGGGTGTATACTTGAGAGGCATATTTCCAAGCACCTGGACAGGGAATCAAACCTGGGATCTCAAGCTCCGGAGGTGAGCACGTTAACCAGTCGGCCACTGTAACCCCTGATAAATTTAGCTATTACTTTAGTTTTAAGACCAACACGCAAACTGAAAATGACGCTGCTGTGTGTTTTTTTCCATTCCATTTCATCTTCTTCCAGTTGTCTTAGCAACAAACCAAATTCACCATTTGATTCATCGACTATTCACAATTTCATCAATGTATAATTCATCACAGTTATGTGAAATATATTTCACAATGGTAAACACTTTAGTCAACCGATGCAAAGTTGGCAGAATTCAGCTGACAGCTGGGGAGAGAGTTACATATTGTGTTATACCATTAATTTGATACACAAATAGATTTCTCATCAAAATATCAGCAGTTTTTATAGTCCATCGTGGGGCGCTAGTGTAGTCATGTATTGCAGTTTAAACCAGCTGTATTGCAGGCCTCACTAACTAACAAAATTAAAGGAACAAATATTCTTATTAGATGGAATATTTATTGTAAGTGTATATAATCAAGGGTTATATTTAACTGAAACCCCCTCCCTCATCACTGCTACTTAGCTAGAAACTACTGTAAAACAGGCAGTCTTCTAAAACCTGAAAAAGATGATAAACAAAATTCCATCAAGGAGAGTAAAGTTCAGCTGGCTTGTATGGCATCAACAAGTTGCTGGCGTGGTGGCTCAGTGGCTAATGCTTCGGACTGCAGAGGGCAAGGTCCAAGATTCAAATCCCCACTGAGCCAACGGTCGGTACTTCACTCGTTGCATAAAGTTGACGCACAGGCCTGAAGGCCCATGTCAACCGGCAAGTAAATTTTAAAAAGAAAAGTAATCAAACTTCGTTGATAGCTGAATTTTAACAGTAATATACAGTATTCTTCTGATGAATACCGAAACAGGGTTGTAACATTATAACGTTCTGTGGGATTTTTGTCTGTGTGTATCTATTAAAAAGTTGGACTAATTGTTTAAACCAGGTTACCTCTTTCTTTATAAATGAGATAAATTCATTTTTTTGTTCTTTATAATAAAAAAATCTTATCTTTGTTCATTACCAATGTACGTGTATGGGTGGGCGAGTGAGTCATTACCATTGTGCGTGTATGAGTGGGCGGGTGGGTCATTACCACTGTACGTGTATAGGTGGGCGGGTGGGTCATTACCACTTATACCTCTAATACCTCTAAATACCTCTAAATAAATTGCTATATGCTATTGAATATTTAGGCTGCTTGTAATGTTTTTGACAAATACCATTATTATTTATAATTCAAATCAGAAAGCACATGGTAATTATTAAAATATATTTTTAATAATAAAACTGTGGAATTGCTCAAATCCTTTTGGCACCCAAGGAGGAAGTACATGGTAGAGAGTTAAAAATTTCTTAATCAGTCAACAAAACTTCCAATTCATACAAACAATAATAACTATACATTTTTTCATAAGTTCTCTGATTTGTCACACCATAGTCAATCTTTGGGATACAGTTCATGGAGCCATGGTTGTGGAATATACTGTGATCCATCAAAGGCAGTAAAATAGTTCTTCAGAAATCGGTTAGCTATCTGAAACCAAAAATACCAAGTTAACTTACTATCTCTATTTAAATATATACTCAACTAGCTGTACCCGCCGGTCATAATATTGAGTTTGATTATATAATCAAAACGTGCAGCAAGCTTTCAATTTATACTGTATCCAATTTAGAACAGCCAGTCCAGCCAAGGGGGATCCAGGATTTAGCCAAGGGGGGGCTACGTTTGCAGGGACAGTCGGCCATGTTGGTTTTAATCCCATAAGAACAATGTTATTTTCGAACCGGACATACAATCACACCTATCCAAATCAATCAGTTATCCAAAATAAACAGATTTTCCACAAACAAATTACATTTGATCAAGAATGAAATTGCGAGTTGGAATTGCTTTGCAAATTTCCAATAAGGTTTTTGAAAAAAATATTTTGTTTGAAGTTTTTATTTTCACCTATTTTTCAAAACTTGGCTTATGTATTCAAAATATCAAAAGCAAACCCAATGCGCAGTACGATAACGTTTGAAATGAAACGTTATACACAACTTTTGGTCAATAAATAACGAAAAAGTATGGATTCAAAAATAACATTGTTCTTGTGGGATTACAACTAACATGGCTGACAGCCTCTGCAGTATTTGAAATTTTAAGTAAATACTTTACTTCATCCATATTTGAAATCCATTAATTATTTAAAACTAATAATTTAAATTCAAATTTTTTTTGATGATTTGTACATGAAGTAGTCTACATATAGTTTCTTTTAAATCTTATAACCTATGGACAAATAAAAAGTTACAAGTTAGTGCTTTTTTTTAAAAACAATATTGCATCAACAAAATTGAACAAAACAATTCTTGACAATAATAAATAATAACAACAATATAATAATAATATAAATGGTGACATGACAGTTTTTGAAATTATGTTGTTTTAAAACCAAACATAGTTTAATATTGAAACTATAACTAATACATTTCATAATTTTGCCATTTTATTTGGCAGATAATGTTTCTTATGTGACCTCCCTACAAAGGCTTGCTACCTTTTCTACAAACTTGCAGTTACATTCCAATTAATGACGTCTAATTTATCTGAAACTGACAATAATTTTTTGGAGTCACTAGAGAACTTATCCAAGACAATCTGATTTCTAGTTTAAGGTTGGGTCTTGCGAGCAATGATATTCCTCAAATCAACGTTTCCAGGGACCTTAGACTTTTTCAGTGTAATATACAGGGATTAAGTCAACCTTTAAAGGTTGATAAGTTTAATCTATTTTTGGAATCTTCTAAATTGAAACCCTCGATAATTTGTTTCACTGAACACTGGATTCATTCTGATAATCATTTCATGTTTCATAAACTAATAGGTTTTAAAACAGTTTCTCTCTTTTCTCGATCAAAATACATAAGAGGAGGAGTTTGTATACTTGCAAGGCCTGACCTTCCTGTAATGTCAATGGAACAGTTGTGTAAGTTTTGCCATGAGGGCATTTTTGAGTGCTGTGATGTTATCGTTCAATTTGTTAAACCTATAATAATCCTAGCATTGTATAGACCACCTAAGAATGACAAACATAGCTTAGATATTTTTTACGATAAGATAGATAACTTACTCAGGGTCGTGAGTTTAAAATTTAAAAACACTAAAATTGTTCTTTCAGGAGATTTCAATATAAATATGTTAGATGGCAGTGACATTAAGCATAACTTCCTTAACATCCTAAGGTCTTATAATTTAAAGTCATGTTTTAATGAGTCAACCCGTATTACTAATAGGTCGAAAACCTGCCTAGACAACATTTTTATGAATTTTGACTACACATTTGCAGAGATGGTAGAAACAGGATTGTCTGATTATTTGGGCCAATTAATAAGCTTTAATTGTTTAACTACTGTAGAAAAAGCAGAAAAAAACTATCTCTGTAAGTGTCACTTTTCAAAGACAAGTATACAAAATTTCAAATCAAATATTTCCTGGCCCGATATTTTTAATATACACAGTTTGGGGCAGGATAATGTTAACCATCTTTATAAATCCTTCTTAGGCTCATTTTTTTGAACTTTTATGAACGAATTTCCTGTAAAAAATCAAGAAAAGTTAATAATAGTAAGTGGTCAAAAAATTGGATGACCAACGGTTTGAGAATTTCTAGTATAAGAAAGAGGGAACTGCATAATTTATCTAGAATATCAAATAATCAAGAGTTTTTAAAATATGTACATACCTATAAAAATATCTTTAAGAAGTGTGTAAGAATGGCTAAGTTAAAATATAATAGTTCATTTATCTCTAATTCATGCAACAGAGTTAAAGCTGTATAGAGTGTTGTAGGGAGGGAGACTGGTAAAAAGAAGACTTGTCCGGGCGTTCTTAAAATAATTTATAACAAGGAAGAAATTAAGGACAAAAAGTTGATTGCATCTTTATTGAACACGCACTTTATTTCAGTTTGTAGCATTTTGCAGGTTAAAGCTAATTTTCACGAAGCTATAAAATGTATCCCACATAATTAGAAGTATCAGGAAAACTTAATAGCTTTTGATCTCACAAATTATGCAGAAATTCTTAGCATTTTAAAGTCATTGAAACCAAAGAAGTCAGCGGGTTGGGATGACATACCCCAATTCCTTTTAAAATCGTGTGCTGAAACACTCTCCAGGCCACTTGCATTTTTGGTTAACCGGTCGCTTCAAGAGGGTGTCTTCCCCGTACTTTTAAAAATATCCACTATAAAACCAATTCTTAAAAACAAAATAACTTATCAATAGACAACCTTCGTCCAGTCTCTCTCCTATCTTCATTTTCAAAGTATTTGAAAGAATAATTTTTAATAGATTATATGAATATTTTGATAGAAATAAAATTTTTCACTCTCATCAATTTGGATTTTTAAAGGGTAAAAACCCTTGTAACGCAATTTTTGAGTTTTTGACTACAGTGTCTAGTGCCGTGGATGGGTCGCAGCACACTGTTGGTGCCTTTTGTGACCTGTCCAAGGCCTTTTGTGACCTGTCGACTGTGTGGACCACAATGTCCTGATTGGGAAACTGTGGTCTTATGGCAAAAGAGGATTGGCACTTGATTTGATTGCTTCTTACTTGCACAATCGTCGACAAAAAGTTGTGATTGATTCAGAAGCAGAGAGTGAATTTCAAGTAATTAATTCAGGAGTGCCTCAGGGCTCAATATTGGGTCCTATTCTCTCCCTCATTTATGCCAATTATCTCCCTGAGGTCACTTCTAGTGGGGAGATGGTTCTCTATGCTGATGACACCTCTTTCATTGTTTCACACAAAAACAGAAATATCCTTTCAAAATAACTATCGGAACAATTAATTCTATTAAATAACTGGTTAAATGCAAATGGCCTTCATTTAAATCCAAACAAGTCATATTTTATAAACTTCCAAATCAACCAGATTAGCTGTACTTAAAATAACACATCCTTTCTGTCACCGAATATCAACACTGTCACATCCACGAGATTTATTGGTTTGGAAGTGGATTCTAGCCTAACTTGGCGTCAGCATATTAATCAATTGCTCCAAAAGCTTAGCAAAGCTTTTTACGCTATTTTAACACTCTCCACTATTGTAGATCTAAACACCCTAAAACAAGTTTATTTTGCATATGTACATTCCCTGATTATATATGGACTGTTATTTTGGGAAAGTTTGAATCACCTAAGGTTTTTCTAAAACAAAAGAAAATAATTAGACTTATGACAGGTTCTCTTCACAATGACTCTTGCAGGAAACATTTCCAAAATTTAGGGATTCTTCCTCTACCATCAGCTTACTTGTTCCAGTCTTTACTTTTTGTAAAGTCAAATTATGAGAGATTTTCTAACATGAATTACACACACTGCTATAATACTAGAAACATTTCCATTTTGCAGTATCCTATTCATCGAACAACTTTTCTCGAAAAGTCCCCTTTTTACTCCTGTGTAAGACTATACAATCATCTACCAGTTGAGTTAAAAGACCTGGATGATTATAAGATGTTTAAGAAGAGACTCTTTAAATATTAAATATCTAATCTCAAACTGTTTTTACAGTGTCTCAGACTACCTGGATTCCACGTCGGGACGGGTGGTTTACCAGTAGCGAAAACTGCTTATTTGGTGTATATATTTTTTAGCTGCTCATCTTTGTTATATATTTATTGTTGTTTTATATTGTTTTATATCACTATTGTAACTTGACAAGTCATCTGCCTAGCTATATTTTAGTGTATAAGGTGTCTTTGACTATTATACATAAATAAATAAATAATGAAACGTTGGCCCGGCCGTGGCGACGGGGTGATTTGCGAGTGTATAGCGAGGAGTCAATGGTAATACCCAGTCACCCACATTCCAACAACCATCACACGAAAACGTCAGAAAACCGGATACACAAAGTGTAAATGACTAGATTCGACGCACCAAAATGCCTATTAGATTAAAATTACATATGAAAACTGTTGCAAGAAAATTATAAGTCTTAGAGGTTTTGTTATTGATTTATTAAGTACTTTGGTTAGTAACAAAACTTGTTTATGTTGATCAAACTTCCCTGACCAAAAAATAAAAAAAAATCTTAGCATATCGACAATTTTATGTCACGCTTTAATAGTTGATGAATGAAAACAACATTTTCATATAACCGCTAATGTAAATTTGTAGTTGTACATTAAATACGACAATTTGGTACTTTTGTAATCCTCGTTTCTTCCTGTAAAATATGGTATGCCATATGTGTACTTAAAAATTAGTTTTCATATCGAAACGGCCGTAGGAGCGAAAGCATGTTTTGTTCAGCCAGCCCTGTATTATTGCACAGGCGAGCCAGGGCCAAAGTCTCAAAAGTCGTAGGCCAACTGTACTTTTTGTAACATCGTTAAAGAAATAGCAGCAATCTCATTGTTTATGCACTGTTTAAGAGTCTGCAGAGGCTGTTGGACATGTTGGTTTTAATCCATATGAACAATATTTTTTATTTGCGAATCCATATTTTTCGTTATTTGGGTCATTCTTTAAAATGTGAACATATTTGAACATATAATTGGCAAATCAAAATTTTTAACAAAACACAACTTTTTTAACATTTTTGGGTACACATTTGAGTGTAAATAGCGCTCCCAAAAGGAACACTCAATAAATAACCCCGTATTATTTTTTTTGATGAAAAACGTTTTTTTTACTTACCAGAGGACTGATGACCCGTGCCAGAGGAATGATTTCTAAATTAAACTCAACTCATCTGCTTTATTTTTATAAACATATTATAATGGACTCCTTTTAGAAACACTTAGTTGATGTTAAATTGCAATATATTAAGATATTAGTGAAATAACGTAGACCAGAGGAATGATTATGTACCAGAGGAATGATGAAATGCTAAAACTAGAGGGGATTTTGAAGGTATTTCACGCATTAATACATATTTTATGGATCAAACATGTATAATTGGACAATCATAACTTGAAATACAGTTAGAACAACAATATTATACTTATAATTAATTGTACTAAGAATGTAAAGGATAACAAAACGCGAAAAAATTTGATAGAATGTTTAAATTGAACAAAATATTTCTTCTTTCTTAAAAAAAGCGTGTTTTGATTATGTAAGTGACATTAACTGTAATATAAACTAGTCTAATAAAATAGTCTTCTGTTACATTCAGTCTTTTTTACAGTCTTGACATTAAAGATGACAAAAAACTAAAATATACTAAATAGTCCAAGCACTTGCAGAGTTGAGTGAAAAAAACTTATTTTTCAAAAATATCCAGTTCAGATCTGAACTTATAAAAAACTCTCTTCCCTCGCATTTCCAATAAGGGCTCTTTTAAAATACTTTTGATTTCATTGAAATGTATTGATGATCTGTCCTTTTCGTCCAATCTGAAGAGTTGAGCTCCTTTGTTGTCAACAATTCTAAAAAAACAAACGTTCACGTCTCCGTCCTCATCCATATCCTCTGTTGTTATAGCTGCATACCTGAACATGGTTTTTTGTTTTTTGTTTCTTTCATCCTTGAGTTCTACCATTACATAAGTTTGATTTTTTATGTCTTTAGCAGTGAATGTAAAATTTTCAATGGATTCTGGAGATTCAACAACTATGTGTGGTTCGCTTAGGGTTTCCTCATCCGAATACACCTCGTTGTATCTCAATCGGGTTGTGGGAGACTTGGTTTCAACATAGTTTAGAGCTCCAATTTTGGGATGTGCTTCACCATCAAAATAACTTAGATGCCTGAATTCCAAAATGCCAAGCGATTCCTTGCTCAAAACTTGGTGAACTTTCATTGTCCCCTTCAACGTCTGTATGTTTTCCAATGAAATTATTTTAGACACATCGTCAATGTCATCTTCACTTATCACAAAAAAATTAATGCCCTTGACATTATTTTTTAGATAAAACTCTAAATCATTCAAACTGCCGACATCTTTTCCTTCGCGGACCATTCTGTCGGCAGTTCGTTTACAGACGGCTCCTATCCCATCTACGGCCCCCTTTCCATGCCCAGCCTCTAGATAGTTCCATGTGAAAGCGGTAATGTTAGGGCATATTTTGCATAGATGGTTTGCTAAGAAATAAAACATTTTTTTATTTCGGTACTGTCCAGAGGGTGAGTCAGGAATTTTTTAGGAATTTGATGTTGCAGTATTGGTGCTTGATTCTTCCCTCATGCATTAGAAACGGTCTGAGGCTGTACAAAAACTCATCAAGAACTTTTTTGGGAGGCTGAGATACTGGGATTTTAGCTACTTTAGTGATGACCTTTTCCTTTCCAGTTTTCTTAATTTTTATTTTCTCTTTCATGTAGACCCATTTGAAATACCTGACCATAGAACAGTCAGATGGCAATTTGGTTGTCAAATCTGGATATGGACATTTGTTACATTCCCTTACTATGATCGATGCTGTCGTTAGGACGGGCGTCAATGGCATCATTGTCAGATGGATTGAGGCCTACCTACGCAGCAGAACGGTTAAGGCAACATTGAACGAAGCGTCAGTTCAGGTTGTAGTCGGGAGTGGCTGCCCCCAAGGGGGCGTCCTTTCCCCTCTCCTGTGGTCCTTGGTGGTTGATGACATACTAAGGGCGCTGAACGAGATGGGGGTATATGCTCAGGCATACGCGGACGATGTGTGTATACTGGGCGTTGGCAAGTTTGCCAGCACGGTGTCGGACATCGTCCAGGCTGCCTTGAGATACCTAGAAAGGTGGTGTAGGGACAAGGGGCTCTCTGTTAATCCTAACAAGACAGAACTTGTACTTTTCACTAGGAAGAAGAGGCTGGATGGCCTATACATGCCCACCATGGGAAATATGGAGCTAAGAGCTACAGGGTCGGTTAAGTATCTGGGGGTTATCCTGGATGCTAAACTGAACTGGCTCAAGCACCTGCAGGAGAAAGCCAGGAAGTTTAGAATGGCTTTCTGGGCTTGTCGGAGGGCCATCGGGACAACGTGGGGTCTAAAACCAAAGATGGTTTACTGGCTATACACGAGTGTACTTCGGCCCTCACTATGTTATGCGGCCGTTGTCTGGTGGCCGGCCATGGCACAGAATAGTGCAAGGCTAACACTAGACAGATGTCAGAGAATGGCGTGCCTGGGAATCACAGGCGCAATTAGAACAACCCCATTGGCGGCGATGGAGGTCCTCACTGGGCTCCGCCCAATGGACCTGTTTGTAAAAGGGGAGGCCTGTAAAGCGGCCTTCAGAATAAGGACGACTGGTGGCTGGCTTTCTGGCCAACCAGGACTCCAGGGAGTATACTATCTGGGGACATTGGTCTGGACCCGTTGATTTCGATGGGAACAGACTTAATGGTACCTAAGTACAGAATTGACAGGCGGGTTAGGGCCTTCCTTCCAAGCAGAGATGAGTGGATGGGGAGTACCGAGCCCGCTCAAGTAAAGGGAAGCGTCTGGTATACAGATGGCTCACTTATAGAAGAAGGTGCGGGTGCGGGGGTGTACGGGAGGGGAGCACGGAAAGTTCTGTCTGTACCTCTAGGGGCCCATGCAACCGTCTTCCAGGCGGAGGTGATGGCTATCATGATAGCCACACAAGAAGAAATGCGTCTAGGTGGCTTCGGAGGAGTTGTCTCAATCTGCTCGGACAGCCAGGCGGCAATAAAGGCGATCATGGCACCACGTACAAGCTCTAAGCTGGTATGGGAGTGCCAGGGGATCCTGGAGACTCTCTGCCAGCGTAAACAGGTGAGACTCATATGGGTCCCTGGGCATGCTGGTATTGATGGGAATGAGAGAGCCGATGCTCTGGCTAGGAGAGGGGCAAAGTGCCCACTGCTGGGGCCGGAGCCGGCTCTTGGTATTCCTCTTCAAAAGGTAAAAAGAAGAATTGACAGGTGGACCTCTGAGAAACACGATAGCAGATGGAGGACCGAGTCCGGGCTCAGGCAGTCTCGTGCTCTTATCCAAGGACCGGGTCGCAGGTACAGCGGAGATCTGCTGAGCTGTAACCGGGCCAAGGTGAGGGCGGTTACGGGTATGCTGACCGGACACAATCTTCTTAACAGACATATGAAGATTATGGGCCTAACAGAGGACCCCACATGTAGGCTCTGTGAGGAGGATGAGGAGAGCTCCATACACATCTTTTGTCATTGTGGAGCTCTCTCATCTCTTAGGTATAGGACTCTGGGTGCCGCTTTTCTGGAACCAGAGGATATTAGAAGGGCTACACTCGGGGAGATCATTACCTTCATTAGGGGGACTGGTCTCTTGTGACACTGTCGCCAGTCTCGGGGCGCAAAGGGCCATAGAGTCTAGGCGCAGTGGGCTTGGTGACAGGACCACAACCCGGTGTATCTAATCTAATCTAATCTAATCTAATCTACATTCCCTTAAAAGGCATTTGTCGGCTTGAGGTGTACAGCAAAATATTTCTTTACAGTAGGTCAAGGATTTTTTCGTCAATACACCTATTCTGTGCAAACAATCAGCCAAAAACTCCATGTTCCCACATACAATGCATTTGCAAGTGTCTCTATCAGAAACATTCATGGCTCGTATCCAAAATGGCTTGAATTTACAAAATGTAGAATAGCCAATAACCATTGTAGGGTGTGCTCGTAAAAACTCTTTATGGAGATTCTGCATCGTGTCGTTCAAATATCTTCTCTGTTTTTTCACTTTATGTCTGGTAATACACTCCTTTTTACCAGCTGCCATCCTACTATGAGCATAATCTTCTAAGAAATCCTTAACAAGTGCTTTCGCCTGATTTGCCATAGCTTTTGTCAGTTTAACATTCCTTGTTGAGAAAGGAACTCTCTTTGAATGTCTGGATTTTACATAATGTCTGGATTTTACATAACATCTTGGGAAGTAGTGTTTGATGCGATACCTTTTGACTAAAGGTCCTGTTGTAATTTTTCTCAAAATTTGCTTATCCCTCTTTGAGTTCGTACTATTGTGTGTCTGTGTTATTTGGTCCTTAATAACCTCCGCAAAAAGTAGGTTTTTTCTAATTTCATTTGCTGCTTGATTTTTCATAATAAGATCAACTCGCTTATTATGAAAAATCTTCCACCACATAAATAAATCTTCTTCACTGTTTTCAACTTTTTTCTTCAGGCGTTGATTACGTTTTTTGTATTTTTCTAATTTTCTCTTGAGTTTAGAGATAGTTTTATCTTTTTTTGCAGACTCCTTACTTCTCTGCTTCCTTAATTTGTTAGCCCTTCTTTTACTCGCACTTTGCTTCAATAGTTCAGCATCTGGAAGAGATTCTGTTTCTGTATCCGGAGGAGAGTTAAGTTCAAGTAAAGTTTTTTGCTGTATCTTAAGTTTACTATTAGTTCTATAAGTCTGAGAACATCGACGCCATTGTTTCCGCTTTAGTCTTTGCTATCTGGGAGTGCATTTATCTATTGGTTTTATGACTCCTTTCCTTTTCTTCGCAGCATATTGCGCTTTTTCTTTTTCTTTCAGCCTAAGTGCCCCTTCGGGATCTTGTTTCAGCCTTTCATACCTACGTTTTTCTGCTTCCCTCTTTTTTCTTAATCTTTCTTCTCGAGATTGAGCCATCTTCAAACTAAAACCCGAAATAATTTTTAGTTTTTCATCGTTCACATACAAGAGGTCATTTCTCCGGTAATCGCGTCATTCCTCTGTCTATCACTACAAAGCCAATTTAAAATGATACTAAATCATTTTCAAGGAAACCTACAACTAATTTTATATTTATATGCCTATATTCAAAGCACAGTCCACAACAAACACTCAAATTATTATAAATTAATGAGAAAATGGAAAGCAATCATTCCTCTGGCCTAAGCGTCATTCCTCTGGCTGCCAATTGCCAGAGAAATGATGCCAGAGGAATGATGTTTTCAATAATATTTTAATATTATTGCTTAAATTATTATAAAACAGATTATTTGCTATAGTGGCTATATACTATGATAAGTTATTTAAAGATAGGTACCGTTTTAGTCATAAAATGATCACATAAAAGTAAAAAAATGCTTACCAGAGGAATGTCTAAGGCATGTGTGACCAAGCTCATAAAACACAAAACAACTAACCTCAATCACCTCGTGGTTGCTACTGACCATGTGTTTTGAAGGGAGCAGTATGCTCATTGCTGCCACTAAATTTCCCTCACATTTCCCAGCAGATCGAAATTTCCCTTTATTCATTTCAAACATTAGAAGTTTGCCAGAGGAATGACAGTTAAAATAGAGGGACAATATTTAATTGCAAATACTTTTGTTAAAAAAACAATGTAGCAAGTTTTAACTAAATGAGCCCACCTTTAGATTCATTTTAAAGCAGAAAATAAAATTATATAAATTGTATCATTCATACAGCTGAATCTAACTAAAGTTAATCTTAAACATTTATGGTGGGGACATGCCAGAGGAATGATGAAAACTGCCTTGCATATTTTTTTTACGACAAAAATGAAAATATATACAACAGATCTTTGTTTGATGAACAAGTGGATACTTTAGTCAACCTATTGATATTTTTAGTCATTTATAAGGGTTTCCTGGTTTATGATTGTTAAGTCGAGACTTGAAATTGTAAGGTTTATAGAGAATGACCCATTTATTGATCAAAAGTTGTGTGTGAGGTTTCATCAGGGCCAGATTTAGCATTTTGGCGCCCCCTAGGCCTGATTGATGATGTCGGAGAGGAATTTAAATAGCATTATAAGCCTCTTTTTTATTGGTATTACAATAATTGAAATTTCATAGCAAAACTTCAAATTAAATTCAAATTTCATAGCAAACAAACCTAACCTAACCTAAACAAATATTAATACCTAAAATAACATTATCACCAACCCACCCGCACACGTACAGTGTATTCACCCACCTACCCATACACATACGGTGGCATTAACCCACCCACCCATACACATACATTGGCATTAACCCACCCGCCCACCCATACATATACGATGGCATTAACCCACCCGGCCACCCATACACATACATTGACATTAACCGACCCGCCCACCTATTCACATACGTTGGCATTAAAAGGAGAGGAAAATCCTTTCTTAGTGAGACTCTAGAGGGCAAGATAAACCTTCGTACAAAATTTCAAGTTAATCAGACATATAGTTTTGGAGAAATATTCATGAGTGGTAAATGGCTTATATATATATATAGATACCTAAAGGACTTGGTTTCAAAGTTTAGAGGGCACAAATTACTGTAGTTGACTCTGAATCAGTGAAATATCGGGTTTAAAGCTATATTTAGCCATATCCTGTAAACTGGCTATGCATTTGGTCAAATTAAATTTAAATTTTTCCTATTAAAATCAGTTTGTTCTCTTAGATAAAAAAGTTTCAAAGTTGCACCGGGTCGTTTGACATTCCTAACCTAACCTAACTTAACCTAACCTAATCAAGCGTTTTGTATGCTGGGTGGATGGGTGGGCTCCACAAGATGAGAGAGCTTCACAATGACAGAAGATGTGTATGGAGCTCTCTTCATCCTCCTCACAGAGCCTACATGTGGAGTCTTCTGTTAGGCCCATTATCTTCATATGTCTGTGAAGAAGATTATGTCCGGTAAGCATTCCCTTAATCGCCCTCACCTTGGCCCGGTTACAGCTCAGCAGATCTCTGCTGTACCTGCGATCCGGTCCTTGGATAAGTGCACGAGACTGCCTGAGCCCGGACTCGGTTCTCCATCTACCAGCGTGTTCCTCAGAGGTCCACCTGTCATTTCTTCTGTCATTTCAGTACCACTGTATGTGTATGGGTGGGTCAGTACCACTCTATGAATATATAGTCTTGAAATTCATTTTCTTAGGTATCTTGTATATAAGTACCACAGTACGTGTATGGGTGGGCAGGTGGGTCAGTACCACGGTACATGTATGGGTTGGTGGGTGGGTCAGTACCACGGCACATGTATGGGTGGGTAGGAGGGTCAGTACCACAGTACGTGTATGGGTGGGCAGGTGTGTCAATACTACTGTACGTGTATAGGTGGGCGGGTAAGCCAGTACCACGGTACGTGTATGGGTGGGTGGGTGGTTCAGTACCACGGTAGGCCTACGTGTATTGGTGGATGGGTGGTTCAGTACCACGGTACGTATATGGGTGGGCGGGAGGGTCAGTACCTTTGTACGACTATGTGTGGGCGTAAATCTATTATATAGACAAGATAGGACGTTGTCAGTTGCTGGAGACTGACAATCAGCCACTATCTTGGCTTCTTGCCCATCCCAGACAACTTGGGAAAATTTGTCGCTGGGTGGTCAAAATTTCTGCTTTTAAGTTCCGAGTCCAACATCTTAGGGGTACCCAGAATGTCATCGCGGATGCTCTTTCCCACATGTATCACGAGCCCAGTGATCCACCTACTGAGGCTGTTGCTCAGTGTTGTGCTATTCTTCTGGATTTTCCTCTGGCTTTTGACGACCTACTGTCCCATCAGCAATAAGATCCTGAGCTGTCAGTCATCTTAGGTGAGCTTCTAGAGGGAGGTGCCTACCCTCCTTATTTTCTGTCCAAAGGGGTACTCTGTTGCCGTCCTCGACAGAGGGGTGAACCCCGTGTAGTGTTGCCTAGTCATCTAGTACCGATGGTCTTTCAATTTTATCAGTCTTCTCTTGTGGGCGGTCATCTTGGTATTCATAAGACCATCGCTAAGATCCATAGGTACTTCATCTAGAAGGGCATGGACCGCAATGTTGCTGTCAGAGTACAGGCTTGTCACCTGTGCTCTCTCAGCAAGCCTAGTCAAAATGCAAAGTTAGGTTTGTTATTTTCTGAAGTGGCCGAGCGTCCTTTTGAGAGGGTGTTCATAGGCAAGGTGGGTCCTTTTCCCCGTAGCAAGGTTACTCCTACCTACTTGTTTGTGTGGATGCTTTCTCGAAGTTTGTTTGGCTTTTCCCACTTCGGAGTGCTACGGCTAAGCTCACCATCCGTGCTCTCCAGTCCCAACTCTTCCAGCACTTTGGTGTGCCTTCTACTCTTGTGTCCGACAACGGTAGCCAGTTTACTTCACACGAGTTTCGTAGATTCTGTTTTGGCAATGGTATCAGGCATGTGACTACCTCTCCTTATTACCCTCAGCCTTCTCATGCAGAGCGGTTCAACCGCAATCTTCAGTCTGCCCTTATTACCTTCCATGCTGAGAAGCAGAACACTTGGGATGAGAGTCTTTCTTGGCTCCAGCTTGCTTTTAATTCTTCCAAGCATGAGAGTCACAATGCCACTCCCTTCGAAATTCTACATGGCTACCCTCCTAACAACCCTTTGTCCAACTTGTGGAGGCTAGAGGATCTTCTACCTACGCCAGGTGCCACTGACGTAGTTTCCACGTGGCGGGCTGCTCGGCGCAACCTGCTACGTGCTAGAGAGAGAGTAAGAAGGAGGAGGTATGATAAGGGACGTACTCCTAACCCTTTCCAGATTGGAGATCTGGTTCTTTGTCAGGCTCACCCGGTCAGTTCGGCCACGGCACGTAGAGCTGCAAAGTTGTGTTATCGGTGTTCTGGTAACCACCGCATCGTTAGGTTTTTGTCACTGGTGACTGCTCTGCTGGTTGATCCCCAGTCAGGCAGGGTATTCAGGAAAGCTCATGTGTCCCAGCTTAAGGCTTTCCGGAGAACGATTGATCCAGGAGTGGGTGTTCCTGGGGGTTTCTTGGGGCAAAGAGATTGATCACCTCTGCGCTCTGGGTTGCTGTTCTGAGAGAGTCTCCTTCTCTCTTTTCTTGTCGGGCCCGACAGTCAGGGTTCGCTCCCTGTTCGAGGGGTTTCCCCTCTTGGATTCTCTTTGGTGTCCTTGGAACACCCCTCTTTTGAGGTCTCTTCTTCTTCTGTTTGGTTCTCTGAGTTACCGAGTTTTCTCCCCTGCCCGGGTGTGTTGAGGTTTTGCAGAGGGAGGTTGTACTGGGTCGTTTGACTGGTACATTTTTGGTACTTGTTGTCGTGGTTTGCCAGGCTGCCTAAGATCGCTTGTGCGCTGTGATTTGTTTACTTTAGTGGCCGTTGGCTCGGACTCTGTCATTCCGTGATTCCAGCTCTCGGTCTGTCAGGTTGGCCTGTCGTTTCACTGGTTCTCGGCGGTCTCTGTTCACAACGTGTTGTCTGGCTAAGAGACTCGTAAACTCCAGGTTCCTTGAGTGGGAGGTTTTACCCTCAGCCTGCTGTCCGGGCGAAGTTCTACCTTCTACACTGCTAGCCTGGCCTGAGGACCATATATACAGCCCAGTTGCGACCCTGCTGCTCCACCTACATCTTTGGGTAGGATTCTTCTATCCTCAGGTCAGTGCGTTCCATGTTTTTCCCGGCGTCTGAGCTGGGGGTGGTAATTTTGTAATATAAAAAAGAAAAAGAAAAATGAAAAGGAAAAACGTTGTGCGGAACAATCGACTATAGGCGTATGCCTAATATGTACTTTGAACTTATTCTGGATAGAACACAGGCCGCCAGATAATTGAATATGGCCAATTAAAAAAAAAAATAAAGTTGTTTCACTCATGTATTTATTTATTACTTTGCTGAGAAATTTATCATTACTTTATTGTTATTGTTAATCTTTATTTTATTGTTATAGTTTTTTAAAATTTTATATTTGTTAGGTTTCTATGGTTAAACGATGGTATTATTTATTTGTATGTTTAGGCCTAATGATTAAGTTGGTTTGTTTGATTTATTGCGTTAGTTGTAGTATTTTTTTAAGTGAATTTTTACTAGAACGGTACCGTGATATATTTTTCCCTAATTGTTTAATTTATAAACACTACCAAAAGGGGATTGTTTATTGATTTTTACTTTGTTTTAATTTGGAGCTGCCCAGGGATTCTGGCTTACTCCTTGGTCTCGGTGGAATCAAGGGATGTGGGCTAAATTGCCGGTTATTTGGTGTTGTCAAATTTTTTCTAAATTTTTCATTGTAAGTTTTTTATAAATCTTTGGTGTCTTTAGTAATTCTGCAGATAGGCACATATGTTTTGTAGTTTTGCTATTTATGGAGTTTGTTGTTTTGGTGTTAGTTTGTAATTTCTTGTTTATTTTGTGTTTCTTGTGGATTTTCAAGTGTAATTAATATTGTGGCCTTCTGCCGGATTTTTTTTTATTTATGAATGTTCTTTTTTTAAATAAATAGCTTTTTCGCTCAGCTGCCGAGTTGTGATTTGACCCTCCGACTGCCATCCAAGATCCTATCGCCTATCTGGCTTTGAGCCATCCCCTCAGTACGGCACAACTTTCAGTTTTGTTAGGGGATAGGTCTCAAAGTCTAGAGAAATCTGTAAGTCTACCTTTAGATGGCACAAAGTACTATATTTCACTCTGAATCAATCAAATATTGAGTTTATTGCCATGTTTAGCCATGTCCTATGATCTGGCTATGAATGCTTTAAAACTAAATTATTGATTTTCCGATTGAAAACCGTTTGTTCTCCTAGATAACAAAGTTTCACAGTCTAGAAAAACATGGGTGCTGATGAAATATTTAGATGGCAGAAAAGAGCACTAAGAATTATGTTTGGATTAGGTTACAGGGAAAGTTGCAAAGAGTATTTTAAAAGCTATAATATAATGACTGTTCCTTGTATTTATATTTTTCAAAATTTAATGTTTGTTAGAGAAAATATTGTAAATTTTATTGACTTTACAAATGTACACAATTATCATATCAGGTATGCCAAAGATTTAGTTTTACCAGTCATAAGATTGGGTAAGTATGCTAAGAGTCATAAGTATTTGCAAATAAAACTCTTTAACAAATTGCCAGCGGTATTGAGATTGTTATGCATTAGGGAATTTAAAGCTAAAGTTTTGAAAGGGCTGCTAACACAAGCATTCTATTCTGTAGAGGAATTCTTAAACTCATAGATAAAAACAAAATATCTTAATATATTTCTCTGTTATTTAGATTTAAGTTTTCAGCGTATAAGCTATTAATTTATTTACTATTTATTTATAGATAGATGGCCAGATGTGTAAGTATTGAAACATGTATTTATTGTTCTGACTTTGTCCAATCTGAAAAGAAAATGACAATAAAATGATTCTGATTAAATTGTATATTTTCCCATTGAATACAATATGTTCTCCTAGATAACAAAGTTTCACAATTTACAAAAATCTGTAAGTCTACTCTTGGAGGCTGTAAATTAACCAATTTGATTTACACGCACAAATTGAAAATCTAGCTCTACCTTAAGATGAAGGAGGTGAGATAGAGCAAAAAGTCATAGGGCCGAAGTTGTAGATCGTCTCAAATCAGATACAGAAAATGGTGTTAGTTTTGCTGTAGAACTGTTCATTTAGCCACTACAGTCCAATTAGAGAAACGCTGTTTTGGGCATTTAAAATTTATTGCACTAAAAAGGCTGCCATCTTCCAGTTATTACGAATTTTTCAAAATCCCTTCTTATTGCACATCTACAAAATAAGACCTTTGACTCTACAAAATTTCAGCCTCGTAGGCTTAGTACTTTTCTAATTACAGCGATGAGTGAATGAATCAGTGGTATTTTCCTTTTATAGGTGTAGATGTCCAATTTGAAAATTAATATAAAATAAACAAGCATTTACATTTAAAAAAAAATGAAGTTCTAGAATTCATTATATCATATAAAAACTTGAGGAAGACTAGTGGTAGAGTGACAGGAAGTCTTTGAGGATTTCAGAAGAAGTCTGGATGCAGAGAAAGCAATGGAGAGAAATGGTGAATAAACAGAAGATAGAGGCTATTGTTTGTTACCCAAACCAGGATATTGGATAAGAGAAGAACATAACAATTTAATTAAACACATTTATAGTGATCGAATAAATTACAGTAATTTTATCTGCAGATAAGAATGTTAATGTTTAATAGTTAATTGTTATTATACTGGTCTCTAATAACACTCAGGATAATTTTTAGAAATAAAAACTTACACAATCCAATAAAAATTTAAAAAGTCTACTTGAGGCCTTTCGAAAACAAGGTTTTTCATCGTCAAAAAACAACAGGCAACTTTGAAAATGAAAGGGTTTCACAATGCAAACCTTGTTTTTGAAAGAACTACAATATACTTTTAAAAATTTTACTGGATTATGTGTGTTTTTATTTCTACATATAAAATATTCATCATAATAGTCAAAATGATTATCTTTCTGATGCATCATTTTGAATGAATTGTGAAGAATTTCCAAGCATGAAATGCAAACCATATTTTATTCTATGAGAGTCACTTCCAGTTAATCAACTAGGCACATATCCTTTGAAGATGTCTCTTTTTCACATTAAGGTAAGATTTGTGTATGTTACAAAAAACTTTTATTTGAAAGTAGTAAACTGACCTATTCTGTTCAAAATGTCCAATGCAGAATTTCTATTGAAGTTATTACCTCAAATTTGTCTATTAATCTCAGCAGTTTATAACGGAATAATTTTTGCTTCAAGATAGTTCATGACATATGCATATTCTCATCAATATAATAATCTTTCAAATAAAAAGTTACTTTCAACTCATGTTCCATTTTAAAACAACTCTTATAGTGAGTAAAACACGTTTTAATTAGAAATGAACAGATTCCTTGAAACTGCAGGCATTGAATTGTCTTACCTTTATTGGTAGTTAGTTCAAGAATTTACTACGTATATTTAGGGCGCTACTATTACTTTTTCTGTATTCTATTGTTTGGCAAATCATTAATGATCATAATAAATTTGCCTTGATGATTAATTTGATAAAGACGGACTATTGTAAAGAGTAAACACTATTAGAGATGAGGATTATAATGTAGAACAAATTCAGCACAAAACGTTTCAAAATAATTGTGAATAATTTAAAGTTCTGTTGTATTACCTATCAGAGGGTCAAAATGCGTATTCGTAACATTATATTAGACATATGTATCATGTCATGCTAAAAAGTCTTTCTATATTACAAATATACACTATATCCCACTGTTGTGTCGTGAAGCTACATAGCCATTGTTGAGCCATTCTACTTCACAAAGATGCATATTGTTCAATCGGGGTAATGCTACCTATCAAAGATTTTGTTTCCCTCTGTTTACAAAGACATGTCCTGTCCTAATGTTGAGTTGTGCTGCTATAGTAAAAACATATATAATGTACCATTGTTTAGTCACGATTCTAAATTAAAAAGACATAACCCACCATTGTCATGCTGCAACATTACAAAAGCAAATGATAAATACACACTAATTAGGCTCACAAATAATTTTTAGGACTGACCTTTTTCAATAAGTCTATATGGATTTTAATGTCTTTTTTTCTGCGGTTTTCTTGTTCAAAACCCCAAAAAAAAACCAAAAACCAAAGTTCTTGAAAGTTATTTCTTGAAACCTTCATACTACAAAACTGGACTAAGTAATTCTTAAGTATTACCACTATTTTAGACTTTTTTAAATATCCTATTTTATCTATGAGAAGTTTAAACTCAGGTACATTGAAAAGTTTATTCCTCTTATTCATTGAAATAATATTATGTTTAGTTACAAAACTGAGCATTACTGTGACAAGTTTTGTAAAGATAAATACCTGGTAACCCTTCAATAAATATAGCATATCTTGTTCTACCTCTATAATACTGATAAATTCAATCTCTTCTTCATCTGCTGTTTTCTCATCAACAAGAATTCTGTACAATGGAGAGTTGGACTCCTGCAAAAAACAATATTCAGTTATTGTTACATCAATACAAACTGAATTTATAGTTTTTAATAATAACTGAGTAATTACAATTTTCTTATGGGTGAAAAATGTGTTTGTCTCAATCACGGTACCTAGAAAAAAAATACAGTAGGTATCACATGCATCTCCCATGACGTCACAATAGTGAAATGCAACTGAGCGGAACAACAAATAAACACAAAAATACTGTTCTAATTTTCATAATTATAATTCCAGATGAAAGGTGGTGAATAGCTTGCTTACTATTTGTCTGAAAGCTTCCATGTAATTGGTAGATTTAGTTACCAGTATTTAACCCACTGTTAGTCGCGTGGTGAGAATGATTCTCGCTTTTTTAGTTTTTCTAACGCCAAATGCAATCTAGCGGCAACTAGACAAATTCACTTCAGCTATCCTCAACCAGAACACTAGGAGCACTGTCGTCACTAGAGACCAAAATGGCATCGTCTGGTCGCTCCAGCAGAGGGGGTTGAACCGAGCACCGTCCCGTCAGTGAGAAGAGTTCTGTATACGGGATTATTCGCGTGACCGCAGCAGTGAGAATGTTTCTCTACACGCAACTAACCACGAGTGAGATTTTGTTAATATTGCTTCTGTACATTTTATTGTTATTTTCGTATTATTTAGTAGTTTTACATTTAGTGACATTAAATATTAGAGTTTAATATTTATCGTGATAAGTGTAGTTTTATAACTGACATTACGTATTACAGTAATTTTTTTGAAAGACATTTTCAATACTTTAGTGATTTGATAAGTTTATTTACTTGTGATTATGGATGAAGCATAATGCAGAGTTATTGTGTTGGTTAGAGAATATCAGTGAATATCAAAGGACTCTGATGGATCCAGTGAGCACAATGATGACGATCAAAACTCTGAACAATCACTTTCTGATGCTGAAACACCAGTTAGGACAAATATGTATAATATTACCGAATAAAGTCATTTTAGCCCAATGGATATTGATAATATTGATGAGTACATTCCACCCATGTCTCAAATTTAACCTTAAGAACAGATCGAACAATTTGAAATCCCCTGTGATATTGGAGAAGGGGACTTTACAGAAGTAATTACAAGACCTTCTACTTGTAATGTACGTTTCAGCGACGATGTTGGTATTTCCATCGTAGGCCATAGGCCTAATTTAAATTCTGTTCATGGGCGTCCAATTTTTCAAGGACGTACTTTTAATAGGGAACACGCTTATGCTCGTCCTATAAGCTCTAGAGGTTGTCCTATTGCTCGTATTCGAGGGACTACTTGTAATCGAGCAAATAATCAACAAAATTCACCGGGTCGTGCTCACCCCCAATGTGTTATATTGGAAACAAGGCGAATGTATTGTGAATATGTACTATACAGCTACTACTACAAAGGCCTGCCCTCAAAATATTATTACAAAATTACCAGGTGTAAAAGGAGTCGCAAGAAACCACAAAACAGTGCTGGAGCGTTGGAAAAATTTCTTTCCAGATGCAATGGTAAGTGATTTGGTAAAATTTACGAATCATAAAATTAACTGCTATGAGCCAAAAATATGGGAGAGGATTTCGGGATTGCCCACTGACCGATGAAAGAGAGTTGTCTGCATTTTTAAGGTCAATGTATATACATAAATAAAATAAATATTTGGAGTATATAATTGGAGTAAAAAATATAATTGGAGTAATAAATATAATGGAGTAAAAAAAACAGTCACTTTAATTTGGATGAGGTATGGAGTACAGATGGTATGGCACCAGAAATATTTATTGCTACTACGTCTCAGTGATGATTTCGTTTACTTTCACAGGTATTAAGATTTGATGATGAAAATACTTGTGTACAGAGAAAGAAACTAGATAACTTAGCTCCTATCTGTCAAATGTTCGAAGAATTTGTATAGAGATGTGATGATAGTTATAGTGTAGGAGAAAACATGACAATTGATGAAATGATGGAACCATTTAGAGGATGTTGTAAATTTTGAGTTTATATGAAAAGAAAACCATGTCGGTATGGAATTAAGATCTATGCAACTGCTGACTCATTTCTATACAGCATACATGGAGATTTATCCTGATAAACAACCAAAAAATAGCCCTTTTGATTTTCCTAACGATGCTTCAAGTGTTGTAAAGCGTTGCATCAAAGTGGTTATGGTACTGGACGCAGTTTAAAAATTGATAATTTCTTCACTTCAATACCTCTCGCAAATCACGTCAATCACAAATTGACTGTATTCGGTACACTACCAAAGAACAAACGAGAGATACCAAAAAAACTTCTTGCTATTTCAGAAAGGCCCAAATGCTCATCTCTTTTTGCTTTCTCAAGACCACCAAACTACTGTTCTATGGTGTCTTACATTTCAGACAAAAAAGAAAAAAAAATTGTATTATTACTATCTACTCTCCATGATAACGACAAAATTGACGAAAGTACTGGAGATGCTCTTAAACCTGAAATGACAACTTATTATAATTCTACAAAGGGTGGAGTAGATGTGGTTGATCGGCTCAAAACAGAATATTATGTGTCACGTATCAGTCGAAGGTGGTCGTTCACTATTTTCAACGGAATGTTAAATGTTGGTGCAAATCAATGCTTGCATAATTTACAGAGCAAACACCAAATCTACTATGCCAAGAAGAGTATTTTTGACGGAATTGGGTAAAGAATTGACAAAAAACCACCTTCTTCGAAGAGTTCAAATCAGAACGTTTACTACAGCAACTCATACCAGCAAATGAAGTTCGTAATGATGAAAGAGTTGGAAAACCACCCAAATGCAAGTACTGTCAAAAAAAAAAAAAAAAAAAAAAGAACACATACTAGAGTGAAACGTAATGAATGCAAGGGACTCTGTGTAAAGAAGACATTCAAACAACTTTATATTTATTTCTTCTTTGAGTTCTTTATTGGAAAATGTAACTAATTTAAGAAATTCTCAAACATTCCAATAAAATATTTTATTGGAATGTTTGAGAATTTCTTAAATTATTAACTTTAAATTTGTAAAGAATGTTTTGACAAAGACAATGAGTAGCAGTAAATTTTGTAACAATTTGTACAATTTTTTATTATGAATAAAATCTAAAATGTTATGTAATTATGATTTTATTTAAACCTTAGACATCACTTAACTTTACAGCAATAAATATGCTAATTAAACATTATTATTACTAATTTATATCTGTCATAAAGTCATAGTAGCTTATACAAAAATAAAAAAAGTGTTATTTTTAATTTTCATAGTAATAGTAACAAAAAATAAATAGGTAACTGCTATAAATTAACAGGTATTTCTGTTTGTCATTGGTACCATAAGATAACATAAAAAAAAAAAAAAAAAAAAAAAAAAAAATTGAAAACACAAACAAGAACATGGGTGAGAAAACTTCTCACCACCCAACTAACGGCGTGACTTTTTTATACGGGATTAACGGAGGGTTAATAGAATAATCAAACTAGCTGATTTCACCTATGTGACGTCATAGTGTACTGTGCAGCCTCGTCATGATACCTAACGTCTGTTTTAGCAACCGTGGTCTGAATTAAACCAACTATTTTAGCAAATACTTAATGGTTATTCAGAATGAAACACTGTACAAGTCAAACCAATGAACTTGAACTGAAGGGCGAGGGCTAGAATAACATCGAAAAAGCTGCAGTCGGCACTGGTGGCACAGTTCTGTAGCCCAGCTACTTGGGGACAAAGTGTTTGGGAGATTGTATGCGATAAGTTATGCGCTTAATACCGACACGGTGTCCGCTCAATGGTTGCCATTGACGTGGACACTACTAGAGAAGTCTGGGGTGTCCATGCTGGATGGTAGTCAAGGTTTGGATGTGGTGTAGGGAAGAGAACTGTGTGTCAGACTTGTCAGTTAGCTGAAAATCAGACCAACACTACGTGGTTCGGATTCCACGTAAAGCTGTAGGTCCCATAGTTGCCCTGGCTACTGGTCTATTAATAAATAGTCCTTTCTGAGCTAAGTCGAACTCAGATAGTAAAAATAACTACACTCGTTCATCTACACTCATCACACTCATTCGAAATCCATATTTGCCCATTTGTTGACGATTGGCGTTCTAAGAATAAATAAATTTTAAAAAGTGTACACAACAGATCCTCCGTGCTTGCGGCAGACCTATTGGCACTATTTACATGTGATAAGCATTACAAGTTAATGGCCAGGCCATGAATTAGCATCTCTCAAATTACCAATAATAAAACATAACATTTAAAGTCACAAAAGTACTAAAAAGTACTACAGTTAAAGCAAAAAAGAGGAGAACTGCGTTGTTGGCAAACAGTGAAGAAAAAGAGTTAAGTGAATACCTAAGAGGATGGAGGCAAAATTTGACATCTGCGTACACCAAATGCAGAGCTAAAATCAAATATATTGTTCGAGATGGATTTCACTTTATGTCCATCATCACCTCATTTTTCTGCAATGCACTTCTAAAAATTTAACATGCGAATAATGCTTGGCCAACTTCACCATTGAATAAGATTTCTTAACTTCTTTTTTCAAAACCGAATTCTCAGTCACAAGATTTTCAATAACTACTATTTTCAACTATTAATGTGTTGTATTGTATTAGCCAGTGGCATTGACCAGATGGTTCTGACGTTATAGTTATATTTTATCATAAAGACACTAAGATTAAGATATTAAAAATAATGTTCGGTAATTTTCTCATTACAATTACTGTACCTTTGGATCAAATTCCCAATCTATGATGACTCCTTTATATCCTTCATGGAGATGTTCAACGACTTGACCAACACGGAACCAAAGGCCCTCTGGTCTAGTGGAGTGGATTCTTCTAGTCTTCTTTTCTTGCATTCCATGTTTTTTTCTATACTCAAATACTTCAATTGCCGGTGATTCATCAACTCCTTCCAGAACTTCAAATATATCTATACAGTGAAAAGAACTAATTAACTAAAGTAGTTCTTAGTTTATTTCTGTATAGTAATAAGATTTAAGTCACGACCAATACAAATATACCTTGGTCTTCATTTAACTTCTCAAACTTATTGCTGGTAAGTAAATGTTGGTCAGATAGTAATAACAGTTAAACCTTGTGCAGTATAATATTTTTCATTAATGATTTTTCTCTAATTAAATTAAATTATTAAACTGAACATGATTAACATACAAATTAACATTACTCAAAAAGTTGTCAGATAATATTGCAATAGCAAAACTATTCTGAACAGCGTTGGAGTAATTGAGTATTCTCAAATCAGTACGCTAGCTGACATATGTTTCTGATTCAGATGTCAGATTCATACCATTTATTCAACATGTACATGGAATGTTTTACAAAATACACAATAAATAAACTCCATGCATAGACTTCCTATCTGTGTGAAGTGTTTAATTCCATCACTTACTAATAATTCTAATCTGACATATATAGAAAGTTAAAAATAATACTTTTTATATACCAACTTGTTACAAAAGAGTTAGGCTTGAACTGTTACCAAAACATCTACTCTTCAGCCAGCTTGGTCTTATTTTGAGCAGCAACTCGTTGATCTTTCATTTGTACCCTCAATAAAGGTCCCTCCAAGTCAGTGATGTTTTGTGGTAGATTCTTGCAGAGACAATATGCTGCTGCTATCTACAATGAATTGTGAAAATCCAAACTGCTGTAAGGTCAGAAAATTTGAAATCCAAAATTGGATCTGTTTCTTGTTATGTCTTAAGTCTACAGATATCGTGTTCATTTTTCTGAATATAAATTAAAATACTTGTAATATAAATTTTCCGTACATTTAAAACAGGAAAATCTCTAGATAATAAGCAGGTAGGTCAACGCTGATTTTGTTTAAAATAATATTAATAATATTCTACTGCATGACAGCAAGAGGTTCTAGAAAAGCTGTTGAGGCACCACCCCAGGACTCCGTATTGAAGCAGGGAGTGCATACACGTAATATACCACTATATGACTGTATTGACTCAATGTCAGGACGTCGCTAAGCTGTATGAAGACATACATCAATCTCTTTAATCCCTGTTTAACATTTTGAATGTGTGGAACCTAGGATATCTTATGCTCTGTAATGATACATATTTGTAATGATCCATAGGCTTAATAATTCCACAGCTGCATATGAATGAACCAAGATCACCATAGGAATGGATCCTAGGATCTAGACTAGAACTATTAGGTATGATAGTTAGAAGATACTTACTTGTTACAATATTAAAATTAGTATTGTGATCAAACCAGTTTTTAATCAAGACCAGATCCTTGGATGCTCCAAGGAACACTTCATCCCATGTGGAGTAGAAGGTGCTCAAATTTTTTTAAATTTTGTAAGGTTATTGTAAACAAAATCAGACAAAGAGTACTTCCTTGGATCTCTCCATAATCAAAACTTTATCCAAGTCATTAAATACACCATTAATTAGAATTTGTTGGACCCAACTATCAAAGTAGCTTGTGAACCTTTTAAGAATGTCGTTATTAATACTATCTCAAGTTCAAGATGATTTTTCTTTGCCTGGCTTATGAGTCAACAGCCTTTGATAAATTAGTAATTAATTAGTATTTTATCTAATTCAGAAAAACTAAAACATCAGGTATTAATTTTGTTACATCAAATAGTGTACACTAGCAACATTAATTAACAACACAACCTTTTTTCTTTTGTTTGACATTCTAAAAATTGTATTGTCGCACAAACCACAACACCTTACAACACACGAGTAAACGAGGTACATTACAAACTAACAAAATACAAAGAAATAAAGACTTGACTCAAACACAACGCAAGCACGTAAACAACAATTCCCTCCAACCCTGCGCAGCGACTGGGATGACTCATGCACCCATCCGCACTCCTGCCCAGACACTCCTAAAGTAAAGTCAAAGGACAGAATCAGGCGGGTTTTGTTTCACCACGCATCGGAAAAACTCTTCTCTACCCGCTAGTACAGTAACTTTAAATACAGCAGAATAGTACAAGGCTTCATATGTACTGTATATTCTGTATTATGACAAACGGAATGTACATTACTGTACGTTTCTCTGTTTTATTTTAAAAAGTGTAGAGTGTGATTATTAATAAAGTAGAAATTACGGTACATTACTCTGTCAAATACTGAATAAACTGTAGTGTTAAATTTTGTACTGTATTTACACAATTAAATAAACTTTTTACCAGCCTGAAAACTGTAGGCTACTACCGATTAGTAGTGTCTAGTATATCGGGGATAAACGGGAGATGACTGAATTTAAAACTACAAGTTTTTGGTAAAAAACAAACGGGAGATGACTGAATTTAAAACTATAAGTTTTTGGTAAAAAACAAACGGGAGATGACTGAATTTAAAACTACAAGTTTTTGGTAAAAAACAAACGGGAGATGACTGAATTTAAAACTACAAGTTTTTGGTAAAAAACAAACGGGAGATGACTGAATTTAAAACTACAAGTTTTTGGTAAAAAACAAACGGGAGATGACTGAATTTAAAACTACTAGTTTTTGGTAAAACACTAGTTTTCCACACTTCAAAACAATCTCCTCTAGATATAAGTCATGCTAACTAATCTACTTTTTTATACAACTTTCTTGATATTTTCATAATACCATTGAAACAAAATCTAGTTACAGAAAGTGCATAACTAGGAAACACAGAAGTAACTAAGCTAAATTATTACCAGAACAAAAATATTAGCTGTTTTGGTAATTATATAGAACAGGGACCTTGTCAATTCCTGGTATCATTGAAAATTATTTTCATATTAGATACATAGCTAAGAAATAGCAATAAGAAATTTTTTTTCGGAGGAAAAGTTATGAAAATGAGGAAAAGCAGACAAAAATTTTTTCAACACATTCAGTAACTCATTTCAAATTTTGGTTTAGACTCACCCAGACTTCTATTTCTCATAACTAAAATTCCAAGTTTTTAAGTTTCCAAATTCCAAGTTTAAAATTTCAGTAGAAATCATTGGAAATACGCTACTCATTGAAGGGTTTCTTTACTACCATTCAAGATAACTTGGTAATAATCGACAGCATTGGGTATCAAATCAAATCAAAATAACTTTATTCAGCTAGCACATATGCGTACAGAATGGCGTCATACAAAATTTATTTAAAACAGATATTATAGGTACATAGAACATATTATATTATATATTATAATCATAAACACTTAGTATCATCATTTACCTCAATAAGTCAATAAAATATTATATTAATAAAAATACTTTTCTAATGAATAAATAGGTTTGTTAATCATTAAAATCCTTAGTTTTTTTAAACTTGTCATAACTTGTAATATCTTTTATATATTGTGGCAAATAATTATAATATCTGACTCTCGCATAGTTAGTTTTTTTTCGTAAAGTTTTAACTTATGTGAATTGAAAGCAATATTGAATTTATTTCCCATATTATGACTATGATGACGAGAATATAGTATGTCAAAGAGAATATAGAACGGGGTGTACAGTTCGTGCAATTACAAATGTACCGCCACGTTTGCGAAGAGTTATGGAGACATATGCAGAACATATGGAAGATAGAACGGAACTGGAGTATCTTAGAAACCTTGCCCAGAATATTTATTTGTAAAAATTATAAAAATAAACTGTAATTATGCACTTTCTTTCCACCTCTGAAAATACGATTTCTTGTTGAAAAAGTGGTGAAATATGAGTTTATATCTCTTGAGGAGCTTGATTTTATCCGAGGAAAACTTGTTTTTTAACGAAAAACTAGTTTTTTATCTGATAGTGAAAAAACAACTTTTTTGAAAATCGTTATTTTTCCACAATTCTTTTTCATTTTTCGAGTTTTGTAATGCTGAACACAAATATACAACTGGTTTTGTAGTAAAATTATTTTTTCAGCCCGAAAAATGCATTTATACTAACAACCAAATTTATTCTAACTCTATTTTTTTCAACAAAAATTCGTAATTTGCGTTAACCCTCGAACCGGGTTCTACTTTTTCCTGTACCGTCACATCATTTTTTGCGCATTTGCAGACATTTTTTCAAAAAATGATAAAAAATAGTAAAATGATATAACCCTACTTGTATTTGGTATTAGTGCACTCCTAATAAAGCAGGCTATCTAATAATAATAAAATATTACATCTTTGGGAAAAACAAAAATTTTTTATGACTCATGATATCTCGGACAATGACTTTTGTAAACATAAAAAGGGGGGGGGTCACCTTGAAAACAATATATTATGGCTAAATTCAAAATTCCAAGATAGCCTAAATATTACAAATTTCATCTAGTTTCAGGATATATAAAGGTTTTATATGTTATTTGAAGTATAAAAGTAATTATACTTACAAAACCCTGTGTAGTACAATCTATGCAAAAATTTGTTACTGTGGTAACATAATTTTCAAAAATTTGCTAAAAATTCTATATAATCAGTACAGACTTCTAACTAGTACTAAAATTTATAGAATTACTTGTTCTATAAATAAAATATATTTGTAAAATGGTTTCCTTGGTATCCTCTGGCTGTGAGCTTAGGTGTCCACAGATGATCATAAAATTTATTCGGCGTACGCACACAAATGTGATATTCTTCATGTTCACAATTTTTTTTCTTTTATAAAAAGGCTTCAATATAATTTTTTGTGTGTTATATGTATACACCAAAAGTAATTTAAACACAATTACATCATAATAACACCATAATTACGTATAACTTAATAAGACTTACAAATACAATTGAAAGACAAGTAAACAAAACTTCCAAGGCTAGCGTCAGTTTGAAAATCGCTTTCACATTGGACAACGAATATTCATCATATTATTTTCCATTGTTCCCGTCGTCTTAGAACCAAGTCAGGCATACCACTACAATCGGTAACTCTTCCCGTTTCCAGTGGTATATGAATCTTGTCAATAGCGCTAATAGGTATACTATAACAAGTGATAATATCGAGCAATGTCAAGCCGAAAATTTTTTGTCGATTGCCAGTACAGAATCAACACAAGTCGCCAATTATTTGTCGAAACGCGGCACGAGGGTTAAATTCGGGTGGTTGGCCTCCGTAATGGCCGGCGGCAGGAATAGAGGTGAGTTCGGTTTTTGTGATTAATAGTTGTTGTATATAATGATCGCGTAATGGCCGCTAATTGCGATTCGCCACCAAAGTAGTTATTCCGTTATATCTCAAGAAATAGTTGTAATTGTATTCAGTGCAAAAAACACATCAAAATTAAAAAAAAGATGATTCAAATACCATTTAACCCTCCAGTGGACTCATGAACTGGACTCATGAACTTCATTACGCCAGTAGACTCATGGGGTCTTTTAGACCGCATTTTTTTGTTTAGGGTTTTAATAAAGGAAATACTTCTATTTTATCCAAAAAACACCTTTTATTATTTCAATAACATTGTATATATGATTTATACATCTTAATATTACAATTATATAATAAAATAACTGAATTAATTAATTTATTTAATTTTTGAAGTTTTGATATTTTTATAATAATTGTATATTGTTATTTAATAAAAAGTTAATAAAATTACATTTGAATAAGACTTAAATATTGTACAATGCGTATATATACTGTAAAATATACACGCCTTGTTCAGTCGGATGAATTGCTTTCATCTTCTTCGCCAAGATTCTTGGGGTAAAAAAGACCGCACGGTAATACAAACACACACGCCGAAGCTCGTAAGGTGACTCTCTGGTCCCCCTACCCCTCCAGACCTTACGGATGTTGTCCTCGACAAGTAGCAGGAGGGGGGTGTAGTTGTGACTCACGGTCAGCCCTCTGCCAAACAAAATGGCTGCTTGCGGTCTTTTCGCCGGCATGAGTCCACTGGTGGGTTAAATTAAAGGAAATATAACAAAAATACTAAAAGTTCTGACATTGGTTGTTGAATTTTTCAGTAAAATATGTTATTTGAGGAATAAAAAGTATATCTCGTGAAAATACAGCCAATTCTAGACCCATTCCAAGCAAAATGTTTCAAATTTGTTTGGTGGCAAGAAACTGCATAAATACCAAATGAACACTCATTATTTTTAACCTTTAATGCAAAAAGTTATCCTTGCAAAAAAATTTCCAGCGAAAAAAGGTTAGTGTACCGAAATTTTGCCCTGATTACAAATATGAGAGGGTCTTTGAAATCGAACCATTATTAAGCATTTTAACACTGGAAATGTGCCAATTCAAGTAAGGTTACATTCTGTTAGGACAAGGCTAGGTTGGGCATTGATAGGTTATGTTTGGTTAGGATCTTCATACATAAATAAAGATAATTTGAGTTCAATTTATAGTTTTTAATGACGTTTTAATTATTTGACATTATTAATAGGTGGGTTTAGACTAAACTTTATTATTTGTAAGCAGCAGTCCTGCCAACTCACTTCTCAATAGGCAAACACAGGTTAATTACTGCAAGCTGTTGGAATGTTGCCAAAGTATTTTTCAATGGCTTTAACTTATAAATTGAGCTAGAGTTGATGAGGGGTTACAAATTACACATATAACTTAAATACTTACTTGTCACGAGCCAGTTTAAACAATCATTTAAAAAACTCCACCATTTAGAAAATGTCATACTCAACTCTGTTATACTTAAAAAGCTTATATAATTCGTGATACCGTTAATATCTACTTTTGCTGGAGTGTTCTGTGATAAATAATACTGTAGTGGGAGACAACAAATTAAAAAGCTTAAATGAAGATAATCTCTGTTATGCCAAGGCATTGTCATCACACGATTAACTCAGATTAAATGTTGTAGGTTTCAAATTGATTAAAAACGCATTTCAGCTTAACTCTAACAGATCCAATCATTTTACAGCACATCATAAGTGTAAGTACCAAATAAATAACAGTGTGTGTAAATAAACATCATAAAAAATGTAAACATGGAGACAGATATCTGTCGAGCAAACACTATCAGACGACGAAACTAACAGAACAGAAGTCAGAAACAGTGTACTTTTTTGCAGTTCATGGTTACTTTTAGTGAGCTTTTATTTTAACCGTAAAGCCCCAGGATAAGTCGTTTTATATATATATCTATAAACATACATATCTAAAACTGACCTCTCCTTACGAAATTACGATAGAGTCTATTTTTTTAAATGTCTGGAAATTTACCCCTCTGTAGAGATTTCTTGAATAAAACTGTAATTGGCTGAGTAAGGAAATTTGTATAATACTTAGGGGCCGTATCAAGTATGTTTTTAAGCACTTTTTTTAACTTATTCAATGTCTGCTTAGAAAGATAAAGTGCATTCTTAGAGTCTTATTTACATAGTTCGGCCTTTATAAAATTATGAGACCCATCCTCCACCAAATTAACGAAGTCACGCTGTACCGGGGGATGATTTGAATCCAGACATGTGGTAGGATAGGATCACGGGCGTCACTTGGAGAGTTAAATCACAACTCGACAGCTGAGTGGAAAAATCTAATTTATTGCAAAAGATAAATTAATATTCATTAAACACAGGCAGAAGG
>JAQJVL010003438.1:0-61117 GCA_035578905.1 Stictocephala bisonia
TCAAACTTAAATATGTTTAAATTGCATTATATTGCTTCAAACCATAATAAAAATTCCGTGGAATTCATACTTCTTAATAATTTGTCTATATATTAAATAATATATGAATAATGATAATCTATAATATTTCTAATAATTTCAATTGCATAATTATAATTGAAAGTTCATTGTTGGTGTCACAAAATAAAATCCAGATTATTCCTTGGTTTTACTCTTCCATCAAGTGGAATGAATTTTGCCGAAAACAAAACTTCATCTTTTTTTAATGTCATCACATTATGTCTCTTTACTGTAGGTCTTTGGACAGACAGTTTCACAAATTTGAAGACATATAAGAGAGCTTCTCCTCATGTAGAGAAAGTTTTTGTGCAGGAAGATGGAAGTCTTTCATGCGTCTGGAATTGCATTGATGTGTGGTGCAACCTCTGGAAAAGCCTCTTGCATGCAAACTGGTTACTGCCTCCAGCACGTACAGATATACAACTGTCAGGATTGGAAGGTTGATAAAAGCTGGTCAACAACTCTCTCTTGGCTGTAAACCAGCAAGGGCTCTTTTTTTTTTTTTTTTTTTTTTTTTTTTTTTATGAGCCACGAGTACGCACTGGAGATATTTTGCAGGAGAATGCCTCTATAGCAGGAGATCATAGTAAAGGTTTAATTCAAACAAAGCAAATATAGCCGTGTTTTCTGAAGCTACGTGAAGTCTATCATCTTCAAGGTTTATATACGAAAAAGGTGTATATATATATATATATATATATATATATATATATATATATAATGTCATACAATGTGGATTATTCACACAATTGCAGGTTATTGTACCAATCAGAGAAATATATTCTAGATAAAGTATCAAATTTAAGTATTGTTTGTTTGTTTTAAATTAAAACAAACTTAACTCGCCAGTTCACTTGGCCTACAGGCCTTTGCGTGAACTTTATTCAACGAGTGGAGTACCGACAGTTGGCTCAGTGGGGATTCGAACCTTGGAAAATGGCCTCCGCAGTCCGAAACCTTAGCCACTGAGCCACAACGCCGGCAAATTACAAAGTAAGTTACATCGTAGAATAAACTACTCATACTAACGTAAACGCAGCTATGTAAAAGTTTCTAAGGAAGGCTTTACACTCGTATGAAAGTCAAATCCATTCTGGGAAATTTTCATAGAATGTTATATTTGAATGTACACTGCAGTTATGGAATTGTACTTATAAAATAGAGCTTTTATCTTTCATATCAATAAAACCTGAGTTTGTATGGTATTTTTTACGTATAATACAATTTATAATTTATTAAAGACTTATAAATTGTATGAATTATAAAATGAGTATGCTATGAATAGTTTGTGTTATGTTAAAGAGTATTTTAAATGTACTACATTAACAATTTATATAGAGGCCTACTTAAAAAGCAATGGAAGGAATTGCTATTACCTATCTAAATATCATGATAATTGGTTTCATTTACTCCAAATAGACCCGTAAATATGCTAATTATGTATATGTAAAACTCAGTCACTTCAGTGTGGTTTTATTATTCATTTTGTCTTTTCGAATGATGTCTAAAATCTAATACATTGTCTCGACAAAAATATGCAATCGGTTTTTGGTTTTTTGAAAATTTTTTCAACGATGTGAAAGGAAACACATGATAAACACATACATGATGGATGGTTCAAGGTCAGAGTACGGGAAGAAGCAATCTTTAGGCGAACAAATAGATGGCTTCTTTCCACTTAGATGTCTCAAACAAGTCCACTGGTGTTTTATTATATTTTAAATGTATAGAAATAATTATCATAATAATTAACTTATTCCGAGAAGTACCTGATATACAATATGTGATATCCGTTATGACGAGTGTCTTGAGGTGCCACAGTATGCCCAATGTTGTTAGAGGAGACAATGGCACGCAACTTGTCTGTTCAGAATTCAAGGACTTTGTACAGATTGGGGTTTCAATTTATTACAAATAGCCTGCAGTTTATACCGCAAAATGATTGATTTCGAAGTGTAATGACTGGACGTTGGGTGTTCTTTCGTACAATTCTACACCACTTAGGAATGGTTACTCTCCAGAAAAACTTCATATGAGACGGAAATTAAGGACAACTGTGGCTGTTTCTCATACGATTCTCTTACCCAGGTTTCCTGAGAGTAAAAAAGTGATGCAATTTGAGAAGGAAGATAAGGATAGACATAAAGTTTACTTTTATAGAAAAACGGAGTTCATATAGACATTACAGATCTATTCTCAGGACAAAATATATTTATTAGAGATATCAATTGCAAAGGTGAAATTCTAAAGAAGCCCTAGATCTTACATTGTAAAAACAGAAAAAGGAAGCTGTCTAAGAAGAAATAAATACCTTCTGACTGTCCTTCCAGAAACCTTAAAGGAGCGCAATCCCACAGAAAATTCCACTTCACTTCAAACTGTAAATTGACCTGTTCATCAATTTGTGAGGAAACCTGAGCGTCATGCTTTATGAGGGGAGGATGTGGTGTTAGCCACCAAAGTGATACTGAAGTGTTTAATAATACCATATGTTTTGAGTTCTATTATTGACAGTGTGTTTTGAATGGAGCTTGTTGTTGTGATTTAGGCAGTAAAATATAATTATATTATTTACAAGTATTTATTAATATTATTTTATATTCATTATTCATCTCTAAGACGCCGATCGTAAAGATATGGGCGAATATGAGGAGTGAATGAGTGTGATGAGTGTATATGACCGAGTGTAGTCATTGTTACTATCTGAGTTCGACTAAGCTCAGAAAGGACTATTTATTAATAGCCCAATAGCCAGGGAAATTATGGGGCCTACAGCTTTACGTGGAATCCGAACCACGTAGTGTCGGTCTGATTTTCAGCTAACTGACAAGTCTGACACTCAGTTCTCTTCCCTACACAACATCTGAACCTTGACTACCATTCAACATGGACACTCCAGACTTCTCTAGTAGTGTCTACGTTGATGACAACTATTGAGCGAACGCCGTTTCAGTATTAAGAGAACCGAGCATCCAACCTATCGCCTACAATCTCCCAAACACTTTGTCCCCAAGTATCTGGGTTACAGCTCTGCGGGGATTTTATTAATCTTATTTTATAAAGTAAATAACCTATTTTAGTACATGGTGTCAGAAGTATAGAAGGCAGAGTATCATGTCCAAATCTCGTAAACCTCGACAGTGTTCTACTGATGATATCAATCCTGAAAATGTCCGTGATTACTATTTAGGTGAAACCATATCTATTTTTATTTAACTTATATGCTTTCCCAATTACAATACCAAATCAGTTATTATATACTTGTCCTGAATCCACTAAACATATATAACCTGTTGCAGGATGGGTTCGGTTAACAAAGGCAAAATAATTGTGTGAGTTTCAACCGAAATTGACTTTTGCGGGCTACTTTAACAATACACACCAAACAAACGTCCGACTTTTCATATCCTGTTAACCTCCCAGCCATTGTTGACTGAATAACACTGTCGTATTTTTCATTTGATCTGTGGTATTTAATACTGACGGTGTTGAAGAAAAAAATTTACCTCTTTAATCAAATTAAATCATCTATCTTTAGGCCATTTGTAGATATAAAAATAATTTTTGTCAGGTATAAATAATGTGTTTGATTTTACGACAGGTTTAATAATAACTAGGCATTTGATAGATAAGTCCCCCGGCAATTTTACAATTTATTACTGGCTCCATACATTTACTAATTAAAGATTACTAATTTATTCAGAACAAAAGGCTGCATTCCTCACACTTATTTGGAACTTATATTAACTCATAGAACGATGATTAATAATTTATAGTTTAATACAAATGTTGATATCAAAATATATCTATACAGTTTTATTAATATACCGGAGCATATAAAAGCCTGATTTATGATCTATTTTTAATGTATCCTTACAGAAAAACTGCACATTGGGTATTGAAAGTAATTTTCATGCAATTCTCAGTAAAGTATACTATTTAATTATAACTGGGCAATGTTGATATGATAAGATTACTATAAAGCATTTTTTCTAAAAATTTCTGTGGAATCGAGATTTTTTCAAAACATTTGTTTTATTTTCTTTCTTTAGATATCATATATTAAATATATATTTCAAATTTTTATAAGGAGATTCTTGATGTTTTAGTTTAGGTTGTCTATTTTTTTGGTTTTCTTCTACATACACAGGGTGTTTCTTTTAAAACGCAACCATAATTTTAAATGGGTTGTTTTTCAATACGATACTGTACATGCAATTAACAATCAATATAATTATTACAATAGGTTCAGAATACTGTTCGAAAGCATCTTAACATAAAACAAACGATTTTATTTAAAAATATTCCTCCACAGTAAACACTCCCTGGTCTTTGTTGAAAACCATGTTTCTAACCTCAACTTATTGACATTGCACGAAACCCAAATAAAATGAACAACAATACAACAATATAAATCAGCGGATAGGCAAGGAAGAAGAAGAACCAGGGATACCAACCTATGAACTTATAATTATCTTAAACTTTCATTGTCTGTACTTGGAGGGCTTAAATAGGGCTGCGTTTTAAAAGAAATATCCTGTATATTTGTCTATGGCAAATTTCATTTTAATAGAAACATTTAAAATGTTTATATGAGCATATACCTACTTGTGGAGATATTTACACTAAAAGTACTTTAATTTAATCTAATATTTATTTATAATATACAGATTTACAACATAAAAAATATTGGCTTAACTTTGAACATTTTACAGATATAAATCAAAATTTAAATTCTTCCCTCTTGCTTAGCTGGCCATACAGGACCTAAGGTAGAGTTGAATGTACTTAGAAGGCTCAATTATTAAATTTTTTAAAGTAATTATTAATTTGATAAACTTTTGCCAAAATTATTAGTATTTCCTTTTTTACGTTCTCTTAAAATATTACAGTCATTTATAGTTATTTATATAGAATATAATTAATTTTATTTGTGAGCAATATTATTTAATGTGATAATATTTGATACTATTGAAGGCTTAGAGTTAAGAATAAAACATTTTCTATGGAACAATAAAAATGTCTCGTATTTTCTTTGAAGATTGACTATCTCTAAATTTAAGCCTAGAATGATCCAAGTAATTAGCAAATATAATATAAAGCTAGTACACTCTACATGAAAATAGGTATATATAGTACACAAATTGATTTTTCCTAAGCTGTAAATAAAAATTGTCATTTACGTGAGAACTAATAGAAATAATTTAAATTGGCTTATATCAACTTACCTTGAAAAGTAGTTTCTAAAATAGATTATATTAAAACAAATATTACTTTATCTATAAGGAAATATTTCGGAGAAAGGGTCTTCCTTGAGAGTAGGTGGCTGATTCTCCTATTCAGATTTAAGTTCGGAACTTGTCTTGTAAAAGGATTTTATTTCCTAGAATGGTTTTGCATGGGAACACAGAATATTGTAACTTATATTTTTCAATAGATAATTTACTATACATAAAAAATAAAGCGATGGATACTAAAAGCATATTTCGGCCCCAAAAACAAAGAAAATATATTAATACAAAGGAAAATGAATAACGACATAGAATTTATCTCAGATGCAATAAGGAAGGGACGGCTAAAACTGGATGGACATGTAAAGATAATTGAATTAACACGGATTAAAATTATGATTTTTAATTTTGTTAGTAAACTGAAGAAAACAGTAGAATGGATAGAATCAGTAAAGGAATATGGTGCTAAAATAGGTATTATATAAGAAGTATAACATGATAGGGATCGCTCAAGGTTACAGGAGGAAAACAATACGTATGATGAAAAAGGAGCGACCATAGCTAAGGGGCTAAGTCGCTTGCCTCGCAAGTGATTCTGGTCCGGTACCCGATGAAAACATAACAGTTTTCCCCACCGCTCCCATGGTTAGGAAGTTACGTTAGGACGGTTGTCTCCAGATGAAGTGTTAGATGACTTCTTAGGTATAACTTTACCTAGTAAAATGCGACATGCTTTATCTTTTTTTAACATTAAGACAAACCAATTCCTCAACTAAAGATAGTTTTGATGCTTTGAGACTATAGGCTGGAAAGAAAATGAAGAATTACTGGAAACAAAGGAAAAAAAGAAACACAATAAGTTTTAAGTTGTAAAATGTTCCATATACGACCAAATGCATAGTTAAAAAGAGAAAATTCAACTAACAATACCGCTTAAGGAAGAATTCACACTCGCAAAAAATCTACAAGTAAATATTTTATGAAACAAATTAGAAATTACTTAAACCATTATAAAAATAACTGAAAATATATTTCTTACACGTAAGGTCATGTAATTTCCGTATGTAAGAAATTAATAATGAGAGATAGTATATTTCTATTTGTAAAAACAACCTTATTAAGCCTTACATCGCATAAAAACTTCATATTTGCAAAACACTACAGTGAATATTAGAGTGTAACATAAGAAACAAATAGTAAATTTATGCTTGTTTATGTAATAACAAGTGTTTAAATCTTTAAAAAAATTAATAAATAAAAAAAGGATAAAGTTGACGCCTCAATAAATTTAAACAGGATCTAAAACAATGCTTTATATTCATCACTAAACATTGTGGGGAAATAATAACGGACATTTCCGGTTACAATCTATTTATATTACGTATTCAACAATAATTTATCGAAAATATATTTTAAGATTTAATATTAATAAATGATAAAATTTGAAACCTAAAGTTAACCAACAAATTATCTCTTATTCATATTCAGCTTGTAATACTTACTTGGCTGTTATTGTTTCTGTTTACAACTAATTATTTGTACAAAATACTAAATAGTTGTTCTATCATTGAAAAATATTGTTGATTATAAATTAAATACACTTAAAGTGTACTTTAATGTGATAAAAAACTCAAAATTGAACTATTAAATAAAAAATTTTTCTCCCTTGAAAAAAGTTTATTGCGTTGAACATGAATATAAAATGGATTTATTTGCAAGGAAATAATATATTTGTCGCTCTATTTATTCCTAAGGTGGAAATAATTCCTTATTTTTTAAAGACATATCAATCTGAGGTAAGAGGTAAATATATTATTCCCTCGGTAAGGTGACATTTTACCTGGGACTTATGGTTGCTATAACTTCTCCTTATAAGAAATATTAGAATTACTTCTTTGTGACCTAGTTTCAAGAAACTCTTAATTGGTTTTTGTAACAAATATCCATTTTTTACTTAGTTGCTTAATATTTATAAATAATTGAGAAATAATTTTAATATATCAACTATGTAATTTTCTAATTATAATTATGTCATTTACTTAATACAAGTTTGTTAAAAGAGTCTTTTGTTTATTGTTCTATTTCTAATTCATAGTATCTATAATTTGAAATGAAAGTCTTAAAGTTTCTTTAGTAATTAAGTTAGTTAAATAAGTTTAAAACTGTATAGCATTAGTTCAGTTATTACTAAATTTTATAAATCAACGAAAGAACTTATTTTTAGTATTTCGAGATATAAATAATTCATTTTTGGATACAACTTATTGTAATAGATGTAATTTTTCCATTAAAATACTTGATGTTTTGTATTTGTATTATTTAGTTAACAAAAAGAACTGATATAGTTAGAATCCTCCTCAAATGTACTACTTTTTATTTTGTGTGTTTTTATTATAGGCCTAATTTCAAATATATGAAAACTTTTGTTAGACTAAAATTTATTCTAATTTAGTAATTAATTTGTAATTGCTTACAAAATACAAAATAATATTATTAATCTTAATACTTATTTAAATTGAGAACTCTATATTATATTATAGTAATTTGAGTGTACTGAGTATGGAAAAGTTAAAGAACCATGGTTCTCTTTTACATGTTTTTAGAAATTTGATTTTCCTCATTTCATAAGAAGTAATCACAAAATGGTACTGATGGTGTTTTTTATTAACACACATAGCACTATTTCACAATCAAAAATAAGATAAAAGTACATATTAAATAGTTATAAGCCTTTATAGCAAAGTAAGAAGAATATTATGTGTCTTTGCATGAAGATGGCTTGTAACTATTTAAAAATACTAATAAAGTAACCTTTTTTAGTGTGTAACATAGTTTAGTTAGTATTTTTGCTAAGACAATAAAATATTCTGTACAATCACACTAATATTTTATACTATATAACATCTAAAATTACTGTAATCCTGCAATATATAACTATTTTACTGGTTCTCAGTTACTTAGATCAACTAAAAAAAAAACACAATGAGTTTGATAAACGAGCCCTGTGATTTTATCTAACGGTGATTGGTCTCAAATAAGTAGTCAGACGACTTTTAATAACCGGAGGACGAATAAGTCCTTGGCGTACTATTAGCTAAGCGCGTGCTCTGGAGAGAGACCGCTGGCGCTACCTGTGAAGACAGGACAAGAACTAATTTCACAACAGAAAAACCAGCTTCACCGATCCATACAAGCACGGGTATTTGTAGAGTCAATGCTTAGACACACAGCTACACCCAGCACACTCTGTTTATGTTTAAAATAAATTAGTACATATAAAAACATAAAATATTTGTTGAACAATCTTTTTTACATTTTTCAAATATAAAACAATGAGTGTTACTGTGATAACTGATCAGGGGGTCTTCCATTATAGTCTCGTGTTTTACATAAATCGTATTGTCGAGATTTTTTAAAAGAAATTACCTATTGTCGGACCAACGTTGTGTAACATTCCGTCTCTAGAGTGACATGAGATCTGGGATAGGTAACAAAAGGAAAGGCTCTTGAGAAGAAGGGAACTCTTTCCTCATCCTACTAACTTTGAGTACCATTCACTATAAATTCTTGAAATCTGATCGTTTTCTATGTTCAATTTGTGATATTTTTTAAAATTTGAAAGTCGACAATCTTATAACGATTATTTATATTGAACGTTTTTTTCTTAACTGCTTCATTAATATATTAGCATAACAAATTTTTATATTAATTTACAATCCCTATTTTAGTGAAAATAATTACGTAGATGTACTTTCTCTCTGGAAATAAAGTCGGAGAGGATGGGAAAATAACTAAATAATATGCTTAAGGAGATCAATAAATTGCTGCTCTTTTTATGCATACACAGTATTTGATTTTATTGCCATTTTAAGTTCGTGAATGGTTTACATATAAACAAACGTTTCTTTTATTAAATTTTTTCCAAAAAAAAAAAAAAAAACTTATATAAAATAGATATATGCCAAATAAAGGGACGTTTTAAAACTGGTCATCTGGTTGTATGCTCGTATGTCTTTTTATATGTATGTATGTATGTATGTAAGTTTATTTAAAAAAATAAATTAATGATCTAAAAGTGTGTATTCATTTAAAAACAATTAGAGGTACAGCTATAATACACTATATGTAAATACTGTATATGATAAATATAACTAAACTGTCCATGAATTATAATATCAAGTAAAAGGTATTTATATTATATAAAAAGTATAATATTTTGTATAATAAATAATAATACTAACCTTAAAAAATAAGAGTGTGAATTACATGTAATATTGGAGAGATTCATCAAACACATATAATATAACTTTTTTAATTTAACTTTCAAAGTTAAATAATATAATATAAAAATATTTATTATAATATAGATGTTAATCCAATGCGTAGATTAAAGCATGGAGTGAATAATTATGTACTGCCAATTAGTTGCTTTTATAAGTTGTGTCCTTTAATGAGATATATACTCCATTGTTGGTAGATTATGGTTTTGCCTCTCCCTTTAGCACAAAAGGATCTAATTATAGCCCAGAGCTGCAAAGGAGCAAAACAACGGTGGTTATAAATGATCTGACTAGGGTGTGCACTTGAGAGCTCGTAGAATTAAGTGCCCTTCATACTTTACTTATATGCATCTTGTAGGATATTTAAAAAACCATATGGTATTAAAACAGTAAGTTTAGAGAATTAGTTGGTAGACAATTTAGTATTAGGTGAAGTTAATTTATAATTTATTTAGCCAGCAAAACTCACTAAAAATCTTTATTTTATATGGGTGATAATAAAACTTTTGTACTTTCTAAAATTTCTAAAACGTGCAATAACACATAATATAAAGAAAGTATAACAACAGTTTTTGTAATATTTTAAGGGAAGTAATTGTTGTTCCAGAGTAAATTATCCAGAGTAAAACGTTGCTATATAACTACATTCAGATTTTTTAAAATATATATTCTAAATGGATATTGTATGTTAACACAAAGAATAAAAAGACCCAAATATCATTGTATAGTTAGTACAACAGCTATTATATTGAGAATATGTACTTTAATAAAAAAAACAACAGATTTTTAAGGTTACTTAAGCATTTAGTGCTTGTAAAATGAATGCAGGGTACCCTGCAAATTCTTTTTTAGAGATTAAAAATACTCCCTCTTCCTTAATTGTTCAGTTTTCCATATATCAGATCTAATTTGTAGTATTTTCCCTAGAAAACTGTCATCATACACATTTTACAAGAAACACTAACAGAAGAACTACGTTTTTCAAAAAGGCTCCTATGTGATCTTGTAGGTTCTTATAAATTACCATCTTCCAAAAGCTCTCAAAATGGAACCCTCTACTAATAAGTTTAAAGCCTATCTCTTTGATATTATCCTGTCAAACTATTTCTACAGTGTTGTTAAATACACGGCTGGCACAGAGCTTGGGACCTGGTGTTGTGACTTGTATAACCTTATAACAAGATAACTGCTGTGCTCTTGTGAAATAGGATTAATATTTATAGGTATATTAGTGGAATGTGCAGGTTATGGGACAACAGTGATTCAGCATTTTTTTCAGTTGGTTCAGAATTTTATTTATGGGTAAAAGTAATGCCTTGGTGGGCTGTGACGTTACTGGTGTGACGTCAGAGCCTGATGTGACATCATGGGTGGTTAAGACGTCATTGTTGGGTGTGAAGTGGGTCAAGGTCATTGTGGCTGTTAAAAAAAGCTTCTTGAACACCCACCCATGACGTCACACCCTTCACATGACGTCATACCTACCCATGTCACAATCATCCATGGCGTCACACGAGGCCCTGACGTCACACTAATGACGTCACTTATATCCATAAAACAATGCTGAGTCACATGAAAAATAATGCTCAATCAGCTGTTGTCCCAGCACCGGCAAATCCCACTATTAGGTATATTATACACAATTGCATTTAAAAATCTACGAATTGTTTTACAATATTAGCTATTCTGTATGTTTCCTTGTTCTTTGATATATTTAGTATGTTCCTAAACATTACATGTCTTTGCACGAAAGAGCGTTTTAGATTATAAAATAAATATGCATGGGAATTGGATGTGCTTTTAGTAACAATAATTTAAATATATATAAATAATTCGGCACTGTGTGCTTATTCCTTTTATTGAATGACAATAAATTGTATATTAAGTCTTGTTCACAATTCATATTGTTTTAGGTCCAAACGGGTTTAAGCTATAGAATATTGTCGAATATTTTAACACGTTTAGCATCTCTGTTGGATATTTTTAATTGTTACTTCTTAAGTATGATGTGCAGCTATATCATTATTAAAAATCATTGGCTACGATTAGATTGCATTTGAATTAATATTTATTTCAAATACACCCATGGCCTCGGTGGAATCATGGGATGTGGGCTAAATTGCCGGGTTAATTGTTGTTATCCAAAGTTTTCTAAATTTTCACTTTTAATTGGGTCTTTAATTTCTTGCGTTTTGGGTGTCTCAGGCTAGGATGCAGATAGGCCATGCAGTTTGTAATTGTTATATTTTGGTATTTGTAACGTTAAGTGTTTTTGTAGCTTTTGTCATTATCCTGTTAATTTTAGTGTTTCTTGTTATTTATTTAAGTGATAATTGATATTGGGGCCTTCTGCCAATTATTATTGTGGCCTTCTGCCAATTATTATTGTGGCCTTCTGCCGTTTTTGATTGTTTAATATTTTGTTTTCTTGATAATAAATTAGTTTCGCTCAGCTGCCGAGTTTTATTTTGACCCTCCAACTGCCACCCGTGATCCCATCGCTTGACTTGTTTTGAGCCATCCCCCAGTTGGCACGCTTTCCAGCTTTGGTGGGGGGATGGGTCTCAAAACAGCACCTTTGATGTAGTAAGTGACTGTTTGTTTAGGTGTAACAACACCCACTTGCTGTTTATTGTAGCTACATAACAGAACAAAGCATTTCCTTGTTCTCATCTCAATCCCTCACAAACATAGCACCTTTGATGTAGTAAGTGACTGTTTGTTTATGTGTAACAACACCCACTTGCTGTGTATTGTAGCTACATAACAGAACAAAGCATTTCCTTGTTCTCATCTCAATCCCTCACAAACATAGCACCTTTGATGTAGTAAGTGACTGTTTGTTTATGTGTAACAACACCCACTTGCAGTGTATTGTAGCTACATAACAGAACAAAGCATTTCCTTGTTCTCATCTCAATCCCTCACAAACATAGCACCTTTGATGTAGTAAGTGACTGTTTGTTTATGTGTAACAACACCCACTTGCTGTGTATTGTAGCTACATAACAGAACAAAGCGTTTCCTTGTTCTCATCTCAATCCTCACAAACACAGCACCTTTGATGTAGTAAGTGACTGTTTGTTTAGGTGTAACAACACCCACTTGCTGTTTATTGTAGCTACATAACAGAACAAAGCGTTTCCTTGTTCTCATTTCAATCCCTCACAAACATAGCACCTTTGATGTAGTAAGTGACTGTTTGTTTATGTGTAACAACACCCACTTGCTGTGTATTGTAGCTACATAACAGAACAAAGCGTTTCCTTGTTCTTCTCTCAAACCCTAAGAAACAAAGCACCTTTGATGTAGTAAGTGACTGTTTGTTTATGTGTAACAACACCCACTTGCTGTTTATTGTAGCTACATAACAGAACAAAGCGTTTCCTTGTTCTCATCTCAATCCCTCACAAACACAGCACCTTTGATGTAGTAAGTGACTGTTTGTTTAGGTGTAACAACACCCACTTGCTGTTTATTGTAGCTACATAACAGAACAAAGCGTTTCCTTGTTCTCATCTCAATCCCTCACAAACATAGCACCTTTGATGTAGTAAGTGACTGTTTGTTTATGTGTAACAATACCCACTTGCTGTTTATTTTAGCTACATAACGGAACAAAGCGTTTCCTTGTTATCCTCTCAAACCCTAAAATACACAGCACCTTTGATGCCAGTATTGTAATAGGTTGTTTGACGCTTTGTACGATCCAACTCGAGTTAATGTGTATTTTCAAAGAAATGAAATAAAAGCTTCTGCATTATTCTGCAATAAAAACATTTACAAATTTTTCTAATATAATATGTTATCCTAATTACTCCTATCTTGAAGTATACAACTGAGTATACAACTGCTATCATAGTTTATCTTATATGTTGTATAGACAAGAAATTACAAAATTAAATAATAAAATATTTATCTTTACAATTTAAATAGTTAATTATTAGTGTAAATTGAAACCAAGATAATATATATTTACTGTACTGGAAATAACTGATCCCACCGTTTGTATAACACTAGTTTAATGATAACTTTATTTCTACATGTTCCTCAACTCTAGCCATAAATATTTTAGGGCAATATTCAAGTTCTCTCCAGGTGTTTGAAGTTGCTGGACATTGGCGGTTTCAAACGCATAAAACATTCTCTGCCTGAGCTCTGCTACGTTATGTATTCTAGTTATGTAGACTATTTTCTTTACATAATACGACACAGAAATATCCATTGGCATAATGTCAGGGAAGCGCAGTTGCCATGAAATGGGACCACCCATACAAATCCATCTGCCAGGACACACTATTTGCAAAAATTTAGATACCAATGAGATAAAGCCTCATCTTTTTGCGGGAAAAAAATTGTGGATGTAGTTTTTCAAGTTTGGGAAAGACATTCTAAGTAAGAATAGCCAGATAAGTATTGCCTGTGGTTGCTTTTTCAACGAAAAAACTGGCCCAACTGATCGATCACGTATGACCCCACATCATTCAATTTAGAACCGTCTCTTTCCATTTCTCAAAACGCATGAGTTTTTCATTGCTCAAAATTCTACAAATTTGTCTGTTCAACAATCCTGAAGCATTAAAATTGTCTTCATCTTTAAATAACAATGTTTGAATAAGTGCATGATAATTTTCATAAATGTCTATCCTGTAGGCTGCCAACTCCTTGTGTTTGAGTTCACCATTAGGCTTGATCTCGTGAAGAAGATGTAATTTGTAAGCTCTAAATGTTGAAAATTTGGGAGCAATTTAATAAACTGTAGACTATAGTACTGTTAACTAATGAGATACTGTTCTGACAGATTTTTTTGGACTTTGGAAAACAATCTCACGTAAGCGTTCAACGTTTTATTGATTTGTTATGGATTGGCCAGCACTCTTTAGGTGCTGTATGCTCCCTTTTGCATGAATTTCTTGCGCCGATGTCCAATAGTGGGCCTAAAAGGTGGTTCTCTGTCAAAATATTTCGAAAATCTCTTTGAGTTTGAACATCAGATCTTGTTGTAATTAACCAAGAAACATAACAATTGCTTTGTATTCAGAAGAAAACAATATTTTTAAAATTTGACTTTTGTTATAAGTAATTGCAATTAAAATGTGAAAAAACACTTTGGAACATATATTTAGCGAAAATTAAACACCCATTAAAATATCATTACTAACTTTATCAGCTTAGACATTTAAAATTGTAAAGATAATTTGTGGACACCCTTTCTTTTGTTTTAGTCCAATTATGTACATTAAACTTGAAAATTACAGTAGGCGTATGCCTTTACTGGATATAAGTATGAATGTGGAATACTTATATTTTATATTTCTCCGTTAAAATAGTATATTTATTTACTTAAAATATATTATATGTTACCATATGAATATAGGTGTAGGCCTACCATTTGTTCCAAATAAGAACATTCGTATAGTGTACTACGATTATTTATCTTATATAGTACCATGTATAAGTGGATGGTATACTTTTGAGATTTATTCACAGGTATATATGCATATGATTATAATGTTTGCACAGGTTATATTGTTATTCATTATTATTCATCTCTAAGACGCCGATCGTAGAGATATGGTCGAATATGAGGAGTAAATGAGTGTGATGAATGTAGATGAACGAGTGTAGTCATTGTTACTATCCGAGTTCTACTTAGGTCAGAAGGGGCTACTTATTAATGGCCCAATAGCCAGGGCAACTATGGGACCTACAGCTTTACGTGGAATCTGAACCACGTAGTGTTGGTCTGATTTTTCAGCTAACTGACAAGTCTAACACTCAGTTCTCTTCCCTACACAACATACAAACCTTGACTACCATTCAACACGGACGCTACAGACTTCTCTAGTAGTGTCTACGTTGATGACAACCATTGACCCACCCGCCCACCCATACACGTACAGTAGTATTGACCCACCCGCCCACCAATACACGTACAGTAGTATAGACTTACCCGCCCACCCATACACGTACAGTGGTATTGCCCCACCCGCCCACCAATACACGTACAGTAGTATTGACCCACCCGCCCACTCATACACGTACAGTGGTATTGACCCACCCGCCCACTATTACACGTACAGTAGTATTGATTAGCGGGTACGTGCAATAACAATAACGTAACAATAATTGAGCGGACGCCGTGTCGGTATTAAGAGAACCGAGTATGAAACCTCTCGCCTACAATCATACAAACACTTTATCCCCAAGTAGCTGGGCTACAGCAGTGCGCCACCAGTACCGACTTATGTTTATGATTTAAAATATTTTTAGTCAAAAATACCAGCTTTTATGAATGGAAATGAACTTATTTCAGCCTAATGAAAAATAGTTAAATAATTTTTAAAATAGACCACTCTATATGCTCACGAGTCGTAACCTAAATAATGGATATTCAGCTTGAGAGAATCTCGTTAAAAAATCTTTTTACTAATCAATATTTTTCGTATAATTGAGGTAATAAATGATAAGTTTCAGACGTTTAAATTATGAAACTTTAATTTCTGATAACTAAGGGTTTAAAGTATACATAAAATGTATTTGGTAGAAACAATTAATATACATAAACCATCACTTCTAACATTGGCACATTTTTAATTAGCAACAACAAAGAGAAGTAGTTTACTTATTTATAAGAACGTTTGTTAATTTTGTAAATTCTAAGTTGTTACAGTTCTATTTTACATATAAGAAAGCACATTTTACACAAATTTATTTGAAAGGAATGTCACTAAATGCTACGACAAACCTTAATTTAATCATGTTTTTCTACATGTATTAAATTGGCAGATATAAAGTAATATATAAATGGCCGTTTACAATAATTAGATATTTAAATTTCCAAGTAAATACTAATTCATTTAATTCCTCTAAAAATCCCTTAAAAATACCAAATTACAAGTCGATTTTTCAAATTATTCTGTTGTAATAATACATGCACAAAGAAAGAATTTATATTCTGCTTTCCCGTTTACCTAGTCAACCAGCAATGGATGTCAGAAATGTCAGGATTAAAACTAGAACAACTAGAGATGAAAAGTTTTGTTTCAGTTGAGTTATCAAAATACTCACCTTATGGCTACTTCTAAGTTGAAAAATTTATAATAGAGTTTAATATAAAGTAAAGTAATTTAAAGATTTGGCTTCGTAAGCTTTAAATTCTGTAAATAATTAAAATAAAACTAGAATCATGAATCAGTTGTAAGCATTTGACTAAAAATTTTAAATTATCATTAAAGAGAAGGCATTTACTTGTTTCAAATTATAGTTTTTAAAAAATTAAGAACTTAATTAACATTTATACTTGTTTAAACAGTTTCATAGCGTAAAATATAAATTGTTATTTTAAAATGTTGAGATCAATACTAGCTGTTCAATAATAAAAAGAAATATTGAGTGGAATTGGACTCATACTGAGGATACCATTAGACGTTATAAGGCAGTCTTGTAGTGAAAGAGAATAAAAGATGAGATCTAGTTCCTGGACAGTGACAAATACAGGAACATCAAAGGGAAAGTAATGGACAGCCAAAGATGGGGGCACTCAAGACATCTGACTACGTGGAACATTGACGAAAGTAAGGAACAAACTGATAATAATTTGGTATAATATAAAAGAGTATTTTTCATTTACAATTTATTTTGATAACAACTAAAAATGAAACCCACACATAAATGTTTTCATAATCAAAACCAAGCAAATTAAAGGAAGAATATTTTTATTCGCATGGGACTGTTTCTATGCACATTGAATAATATACATAAAATATATGCTTTTATTGGAATATTAGGCATTCATATCTGTACCATATGGGTATTATGTTTACCAGTTATTCTTGGAAACCGAAGCAGTACTGCATAAAATAAAGGGACACATTTTTAAAACCTTATTAGAACATAACCAAGCAGAATATGTGAGTAAAAAACCTTTATTTATTTTACAGTCATTGTCTGGATTGAATTTATTATATTTTGTTTTTTTTGAAATGGAAAATAGTTCAATGACTTTTGTTTATTTTATCATTTTGTTTAAATAAGTGAAAAATGTAATACATATTTGAATAGTGAACAATCATTTGATTGTTTATAAATTTATAGGAAAACTGTTAATTATAACACAAACTGATTAAAATTAAAAAACTAATCAATAAAGTTCTTAGTATTTCAAGCTGAAATAAGTGAATATTTCAATGTTTCCAGCTATATATTTTATTAAGGGAAATTCATTATAGGAGTTCAGTTAGTTACGGATTTGGTTTTACAACTGTATATTTACAAAATGGGTAATATAACAGTGTCGTTAACAGTACACCATCTCTTATCGGGAATATTATTTGAGAATCCCTCACAAAAGGGAGGAGGGGGCAAATCCATTTTAAGGTAGATTACAATAATCAATTGTCATTTTCCTCTAAACTGATGACAATTGAAGGTTGGTTAGCTCTTTAACTGAAGCTCAATATCGGATTATATTTACATATTGGGGCTGTTATAAAAAAATCTCTGTTTGAATCCCAACCATACACGAACAATAGTATTGCCCCACCCGCCCACTCATACACGTACAGTAATACCATTGATTATATAAACCTACATTGATAAACCATCTAATTGGAATATTTGTGGCAGTAATTTTGTTAGTTTGTGTGGGCCACAACCACAGCTGGTTTAAACTGCATTATATTTACATGACACTACACTAGCGCTCCACAATGGACCTCAAAACAGCTGATATTTTGAGACTCAAAATTTAACATTGGATGGGAAATCTATTTGTCTATAAAATCAATGGTAATACTGGCTCACTCACAAAGGTATTAGTGTGTGTGTGTGTGTGTGTGTGTGTGTGTGTGTGTGTGTGTGTGTGTGTGTGTGTGTGTGTGTGTGTGTGTGTGTGTGTGTGTGTGTGTGTGTGTGTGTGTGTGTGTGTGTGTGTGTGTGTGTGTGTGTGTGTGTGTGTGTGTGTGTGTGTGTGTGTGTGTGTGTGTGTGTGTGTGTGTGTGTGTGTGTGTGTGTGTGTGTGTGTGTGTGTGTGTGTGTGTGTGTGTGTGTGTGTGTGTGTGTGTGTGTGTGTGTGTGTGTGTGTGTGTGTGTGTGTGTGTGTGTGTGTGTGTGTGTGTGTGTGTGTGTGTGTGTGTGTGTGTGTGTGTGTGTGTGTGTGTGTGTGTGTGTGTGTGTGTGTGTGTGTGTGTGTGTGTGTGTGTGTGTGTGTGTGTGTGTGTGTGTGTGTGTGTGTGTGTGTGTGTGTGTGTGTGTGTGTGTGTGTGTGTGTGTGTGTGTGTGTGTGTGTGTGTGTGTGTGTGTGTGTGTGTGTGTGTGTGTGTGTGTGTGTGTGTGTGTGTGTGTGTGTGTGTGTGTGTGTGTGTGTGTGTGTGTGTGTGTGTGTGTGTGTGTGTGTGTGTGTGTGTGTGTGTGTGTGTGTGTGTGTGTGTGTGTGTGTGTGTGTGTGTGTGTGTGTGTGTGTGTGTGTGTGTGTGTGTGTGTGTGTGTGTGTGTGTGTGTGTGTGTGTGTGTGTGTGTGTGTGTGTGTGTGTGTGTGTGTGTGTGTGTGTGTGTGTGTGTGTGTGTGTGTGTGTGTGTGTGTGTGTGTGTGTGTGTGTGTGTGTGTGTGTGTGTGTGTGTGTGTGTGTGTGTGTGTGTGTGTGTGTGTGTGTGTGTGTGTGTGTGTGTGTGTGTGTGTGTGTGTGTGTGTGAGGGGTAATGCGTGTGCGTGCGGTCTGTGGTGTACAATTTTCACCATGTATAAATAATTCTCAATTCCATCAGCGTAACACAAATATATGCGGTGGTATTGACCCACACACCCCCTCATACCATACGTATATGGGAGGGTGGCTGGGTCAATATGTCTAACGTATATTGGTGGGTGGGTAGGTTAATAGCACTGAACGTGTATTGGTTTTGGTAAAGGACCAACCACATTTTGATAGAAACAGTTTGGCAATCGAAATATCAAACAGTAATATATACCAAATGTTTAAAAACAACGAATGTGGTGAATTTTAATGAATTAAGTATTACAGAAACCAATGTCAATGAAGATACCTCATAAAGATAACGAATCTTATATTAATTTATGAATAAAATGAAAAAAATGGAATTATGAAAGTTAGATTTCTCAAAACTATTAAAACAAACTTAACGAACAAAAAGAAAAAAAAACAAAAAAGACTAAAGTTGATGATAAGAAAATATTCATAAAACGTGGGAGCATATATACTGTATTGAGGATTACGATTGGCTATAAGGGAAACTTATTAGTACAACATTAAATCTATTATCACTTAATGGCTAAATTAAATGTTCCATTACAGTGACTTTATAGCAGTCTTTTATTAAGCACTACTTTAATCTTATTTGTCACAGCTGTTCTTAATCTTTATTAATACTTACTGAACCATACATTTCAATGGATTCCTTAACGGATCTTTTATTATATTGATTCCTAACAATACAAACCTTCCGGATAAACTGGAAGATTAAGGAAAATTTGAATTAATACATGATTGGATTTTTAGCTGTCTTGTTAATCATCGGCTAACCGTTTTGCTTCTAAGTCCTCATTTTCCTTTCTCTTTCTATTTGGTGTTCTTCAAAGATCACTTCTTCCAATTCTGTTCAGTGACCACATATTTTACTCTTTGCTTTAAATACTTTTTTGGTTGCTAATAAGTTTGAGCTACGCTTACTACATGATTTGGTAAGGAAAGCTTATTAGAAACCATGGAATATAAATTGCCTTCAAACGATGTCAATATTCTAAAATAAATGATAATTTTCTTACATTTTTACCAAAATCATTCGAACATTTAAAATAACAAAACTTGACTCTACTCTCATCTCAGACGAAGTGTAATGGCTTTATTTTTAAAACATTATATCAATCCAAACATAAGACATAAAAACATTTGGTAAACGAGGAATGAAAAAAAAATAATGGAGGAATATATTAACACTTCATTCCCTCCAGAAGTATATTATATATGAGTTTCATAACATTATGTCATGAATGTCATTATGATAAAGTCAGGATAAACAGAAAGGTTGGTTTATGTAAGCGCAGTGACTTGTAAAATGAACTTTGTAATGTATACGCTGTGAGAGAAAGAGATAGATAACATAACTTTATACTCATCTTCTTCTTTACAAACTAACTTAGTTTACAACAAAAATATCATGGGATTCCAATGCTAAAATTAGGTAAAATAGAAAGAATATTTTAAAAACGTTAGGTATCGGCTGCTCTTATATAAACTTCCAATAGGAGACTTATTTTCTCAAATTATTTTTCTTTGAATAGCATTTTACTTACTCAAATTCTACGTGGTCACTGTTGTAAAAGTAACATTCTATTTTACAAGCCACCGAATAGATTAAAGAATTTTCTAAGGCCAGTCGATGATAAATTCCATTAGCTATGCCTGGAGTATATAAAATACCTTTCAGTTGCGGGTCAGTCAACATAGGGAAAACCAACAGGTTAATTTTCACAAGGATTAAGAAACATAAAAGGCATACTAAGAATTAAGATACGGAAAAGTCTGCAGTTGCTGATCATAGCACAAAAAGTAATCATGGATTTTATTTGACAAAACTAAAGTCCTTGCCAACATTCCACTCTACTACCCGAGAATCGTAAGGGAAGCTATAGAAATATATAAAAGAGAATTACTTTTAATAAGGATGATAGTATACGGCTGCCAAGGACATGGGAACCCATTTTAAGTAAATTGAAATGAAATAAAATGGAAGAGTCAGCCATATTGATTTTTTCACCCAATGACCGTAGGTCACGTGGGTCGTGCCTCCACCCCCTCTCCAACATACCTGCCAACCAGTCCCCACCCCACCACTTGTTATAAAAGCTGGAAGGTTATTCGCCGATTTCAGTCTCAGAGAAACCACTGAGGATGCTACATCACAGTATGGGTGAAACGTCTGGTCATCTTGTAAATTTTGTAGATAGTACTTTGACGCGGTTGTCACCGAAAAATTCAGATTCTAGTTATGACACCGGCCGCTTAAGACTAAGTTCTAAGAACATTCTATTTTGTTCAAGTTAAAACTAATTGAATTACGTACTTAAAACACTCCACTAACGTAAGAAATACACGTAACAAATAGCTTACCTGGAATGTCTGCGATTTACTTGTTTTCCAACTGTATAAAACGTAAATCAGTAATCCATGTAAAGAGCGAAAAATTGTTTTAAAATCAAATATTATATGTAAACGTTCTATGCAGTATACTTGAATAGTTTATAATAACACTTTAAGAACATACAGTGAAATTAATTAGGCACCTGGAAAAGATCTCCAAGCAACCTTTCTTATACTGTATTAACATTTTATAAGCTTCTTAGTATACTATTAGGTGCATATTTTGAAGAGGAAGTTGGTTAGATAAGCGTTATTAAACTTTCCCAAAGACTAACCCACATAGACTATTACATATGGTGCACTTAGATAAGGGAAACATAATGACATCACGTGGTTAGGATGGATAGGAATCATACATTACATTCATGTCGTCAAGATTATCTACTTTTGTGGCACGACAAAAGTCTTTAATCCTATTCAAATAGGCCATTCTGACATATGTCAGTCTCGGAGGACACATGCCATTATATTCACTTGACCGTCATATTCACGTTACCATCATATTCATGTGACCATCATATTCACGTGACCATCATATTCACGTGACCGTCATATTCATGTGACCATCATATTCACGTGACCGTCATATTCATGTGACCATCATATTCACGTGACCGTCATATTCATGTGACCATCATATTCACGTGACCGTCATATTCATATGACCATCATATTCAAGTGACCATCATATTCATGTGACCATCATATTCACGTGACCGTCATATTCATGTGACCATCATATTCACGTGGCCGTTATATTCACGTGACCATCATATTCACGTGACCATCATATTAATGTGACCATCATATTCACGTGACCATCGTATTCACGAGACCATCATATTAACGTGACCATCATATTCACGTGGTCGTTATATTCACGTGACCATCATATTCACGTGACCATCATATTCATGTGACCATCATATTCATGTGACCATCATATTCATGTGACCATCATATTCACGTGACCATCGTATTCACGTGACCGTCATATTCATGTGACCATCATATTCACGTGACCATCGTATTCACGTGGCCGTTATATTCACGTGACCATCATATTCACGAGACCATCATATTCACGTGACCGTCATATTCATGTGACCATCATATTCACGTGACCGTCATATTCATGTGACAGTCATATTCATGTGACCATCATATTCACGTGACCGTCATATTCATGTGACCATCATATTCATGTGACCATCATATTCACGTGACCATCATATTCATGTGACCATCATATTCATGTGACCATAATATTCACGTGGGCGTTATATTCACGTGACCATCATATTCATGTGACCATCATATTCATGTGACCATCATATTCATGTGACCATCATATTCACGTGACCATCGTATTCACGAGACCATCATATTAACGTGACCATCATATTCACTTGTTCTTCATCCTATGTACAAAATTGGTATTAAATATTTTATCCAACTCGTAATCTTCAAAAGACCATCGTTCAACTTCTTTAAACACAATGTACAGTATCAAACAAATTGTAACGAACGGTTTCATTAGGCTAGTATTAAAATTACTTGTTGCTTTATATAAATATAATGTATTAAATTATTTGGGAATCGTGTTAATGTTTTTTTCTTCACATAATATTCAAATTACGCTCAGGTTTTTTTATCGATAACTTTCTTAAGGCTAATTTTTTACTAAGTAAAAATGTTTAATGGCACAATAAATAATCAATGATTTTTATATACTCTAAAGTACTTAGAGGGGAGCGGCGGGTAAGCCCTTTTTCCGCAAAAATAATTAGTCATATTAAGGTACTCCTTTCTCAAAAGCTAAGACCTTCCATAAGTAAGTTGCATCACTTTAGAACTAATTAAAACAAATGCACTAATTTAAAAATGCATTTTAATAATTATTTAAAATTTCAACAATATTACTATTCCACAATGATTTACTACTTTACTCAAAGTATACCTAATTCATAACAATACCGATTAGTATTAAGTATTACCAACAATTCACTTGGGTGTGACTAATAGTTCTAAAATCTACTTTATTAGGGTCACATAATTTATATTTTTCATAAATTAAACCACCAAAACTTAACAGATTTTCAATAATGCCAAATTATATTATTTTCAGAAGTATTATTGTGTATAAATAAGTTGTATAAATAATCATTATTACTGATATTCCAATTACATTTAATAATTATTGCAAACTAATAGAAAAATAAGGTTATGGATATTGCTTGTATAAATGTTATAAAAAGGAAGCCTTTAGGGAGGATAAAGATATTAAAATTCAACCTCCAAGCTCTAAAGAGGCTTTGTCACCGGGGACAATATGAGGTACAACGCTGGTTATTTGATGTCTATACTTTAGTTGTTAGAGAAAACCAAGTATGTAATATGTTGTTATTGTCCCACAGCAAGAGCAATATGTTACATTGTCTCATGAGATTTATAGAATGATGGTTACTTGATGTCTGTAATTGTTAGGGAATACGTGGAGCAAGAGCAACATATTCATATTACAATGTCTCATGACATTTATAGAATGATGGTTACTTGATGTCTGTACTTGTTAGAGGATACGTGGAGCAAGAGCAACATATTCATATTACAATGTCTCATGACATTTATAGAGTGATGGTTACTTGATGTCTGTACTTGTTAGAGAATACGTGGAGCAAGAGCAACATATTCATATTACAATGTCTCATGACATTTATAGAATGATGGTTACTTGATGTCTGTACTTGTACGTGGAGCACGTGCTGTGTAATACGTGGAGCAAGAGCAACATATTACATTGTGTCATGACATTTATAGAATAATGGTTACTTGATGTCTGTATTAGTACGTGGAGCACGTGCTGTGTAATACGTGGAGCAAGAGCAACATATTACATTGTGTCATAACATTTATAGAATAATGGTTACTTGATGTCTGTACTAGTACGTGGAGCACGTGCTGTGTAATACGTGGAGCAAGAGCAACATATTACATTGTGTCATGACATTTATAGAATGATGGTTATTTGATGTCTGTACTTGTTAGAGAATACGTGGAGCAAGAGCAACATATTACATTGTCTCATGACATTTATAGAGTGATGGTTACTTGATGTCTGTACTTGTTAGAGAATACGTGGAGCAAGAGCAACATATTCATATTACAATGTCTCATGACATTTATAGAATGATGGTTACTTGATGTCTGTACTTGTACGTGGAGCACGTGCTGTGTAATACGTGGAGCAAGAGCAACATATTACATTGTGTCATGACATTTATAGAATAATGGTTACTTGATGTCTGTACTAGTACGTGGAGCACGTGCTGTGTAATACGTGGAGCAAGAGCAACATATTACATTGTGTCATAACATTTATAGAATAATGGTTACTTGATGTCTGTACTAGTACGTGGAGCACGTGCTGTGTAAACGTGGAGCAAGAGCAACATATTACATTGTGTCATGACATTTATAGAATGATGGTTATTTGATGTCTGTACTTGTTAGAGAATACGTGGAGCAAGAGCAACATATTACATTGTGTCATTACATTTATAGAATGATGGTTACTTGATGTCTGTACTTGTTAGAGAATACGTGGAGAAAGAGCAACATATTACATTGTCTCATGACATTTATAGAATGATGGTTACTTGATGTCTGTACTTGTTACAGGATACGTGGAGCAAGAGCAACATATTACATTGTGTCATGACATTTATAGAATGATGGTTATTTGATGTCTGTACTTGTTAGAGAATACGTGGAGCAAGAGCAACATATTACATTGTGTCATTACATTTATAGAATGATGGTTACTTGATGTCTGTACTTGTTAGAGAATACGTGGAGCAAGAGCAACATATTACATTGTCTCATGACATTTATAGAATGATGGTTACTTGATGTCTGTACTTGTTACAGGATACGTGGAGCAAGAGCAACATATTAGATTGTGTCATGACATTTATAGAATGATAGTTACTTGATGTCTCTACTTGTTTGAGAATACGTGAAGCAAGAGCAACATATTACATTGTCTCATTGTACATACAAAGATTGTCACTTTAAACTTGCACTTAAGAGTTTTCAATTACTGATATCGTTATTAAGTATTCAGTATTAAAACGGAAATCGTAGATATGTAGGTGAATATGACGGGAAAATACTGTACGTATAGGGGTGGATCAGCACCACCGCTCGTGAATTCCATCATCACCACACGTCCATGGGTGGGTTGGTGGGTCATCACTACGATACCTGTATGAGTGAATGGGTGGTGTATGTATGTTTATGTACTGTATGGGCCAACACCACTATACGTATATGGGAGGGTCAACACCACCACTCGTGTATCCGTCATCATCACACTGGCATGGGTGGGTTCTTGGATCATAACTACGGTACCCGTATGAGTGGATAGGTGGTGTATGTATGTGTATGGGCCAACACTATTATACGTATATGCGTGTGTTAGTGTTCCAATACCACTGTACATCTTTAGTTATAAGGATGCGTCTATAACACTGAACGTGTATGAGTGAGATACCTTACGTGTTTGGGTGGTTGACTCATTACACTGAAAAACATTAGTAAGTTTTAATCAGTAATATTCTCCCTGTACTGTTCTGGTTCTCCCCCCTACTCAGTCTGATAGGGTCCCGACAGCATTTACAAATTTCAATTAATTTGTTCTTGTGTATTTTTTATGTATGACGAACAGAAAGATACCTATTAAAATACGCTATTTTGTTCACAAATCAATGCAGATATGGAGCTATGACTCCTGTAGAATAAAAACTATGTTTAGACTTTTAAAAACCATCAGGAAGATTTACAAATACAGTCAAGATAATCATGCAAGGAAATAATAAAGCGCAAGAAAATACTTACGTCACCATACATTTATATACTTGAAAATTGCTATTTGTAAATAGAAAACTTATAATTGTTTCAAATCAATGCTTTGAGGCCTTCTTATAATTTAACATCAACAAAAATACGCATAGCTCAACATCGAACACTCTTTTTGATATCAACAAAATTTCGAAGGCAGGTGAAATTATATAATGCTCTTCCTGAAAGTTTAAAGAGTGGTGATATTTCTGTTGTTTCTTAAGAGACAGCTAAGGGAGAACCTTGTTGAGCTTCCACGATCTTCCTTTCATGAATATTACAATGTTTTCATAACAGTTAAGTTTTTAATTATTTTATAAATATTTTTAAAATGTTTAGCTATAAACAAATAAATCACTGTATTTGTTATATTTTTATATTCAAACGGATTTTTACAGTAAAATGCTTATTGCTTATTTTTATTTTCGATTATTTACCAACTACTAATTTATGAATTAATTCTGTACACTATTATTTGTTGAGAATGCATTATTTGTACCTTATATTTAATGTTTCAGTAACAAAAAAGCAAACGTATGTATTTTTTTCAATTGTAAAATTAATTATTTAATTTGATATAAAGTGGCAATAAAAAGTTTGTCATCGTTTAAATACAATTTTGACAGTTCGGTATTTTTAATTAACTTTATAAATATTACTACATGAAATTAATTATTAAGAAATCACCGTACGCCTAGTATAGGAACTCCTTTTACAGCTATTTAAGTTGAAGGTGTTTAAAAGTTTACTTATTTATTATGTAAAATATCTGATAAAATGATTTTTCCTATAAATCAATAAAATGCCACAACCAACAAGACTCAGGTGATGGACGTCACGGTCACTGTAACTATTATCACAGAATATAATTCTGTGCTATTACATACACTAGATCTTGCCAGTGCCCTTGTCCAGAGGGTTTCGACGTTATCCCAAGCAACATCGATCGTGTATTAATGACCGGTGAGGGATCCTGTCCTTGCAAGCAGCCCACCATTGATCCCGGGCTATGCCAGGTAAAATAAACACTCTTTTAAGTATCTCAAATTCATCGGTATAGGTTATTTTAGTTACCTTTATAAATTATCAAACCTTATTTATCATTCTCTTAAATTTATTGCATTATTTTCGATACGATTATTTAAAATGACCTAATAAATGTATTCATTAAGGTGTATAAATTATATATTAGTTTTAGACGAAATAATTAATCCTATCTTAATCTAAAAATAGTTAGTGGTCTAGATGTAATGATATATTTCTCAAATAAATAAAATGTTCAAAAAAGATTATCAGGAATTGATTTTAGTAAAAGTGTTGTAATGTTTAAATATATATTTTTGATGGACACAACATTATAGCTTTAAATTGGTATGGAATGCATGGGATAAAGCTTACATGGAATTTTAGTTAAATTGCAATGCATCTATTTGGTATTGATAACTTATATGTAAAATATAATGATATTGATCATAATTTACATGACAATTCTTTAAGTTGAAACTTTTGAAACTATTAAATAAAATATATACAAGGTTTGATGATATATTTACTCATTCCTTTTACCAAAATATTAGAGTTCAACTTTATGACCTACGAGTCTGATCAAAGTTTTAACCAAATACAACAAAATCCCATTAGTTTAAACAATCTTATAATACTGGATCAATTTACCGTTTCAGAATATTACCTTCTCTCTTATAAAACGTAACTTATAATTATAAAGATAGTAAATAATATGTTGCTCATTATTGTCAGTATGGTACCTAATTTTATTATAGAACTTCGTAAATGCGTAGAAAAAATGGAAATATCAAGACCTAATATGTTGACCAAAGATAGTATGTAAGACAACAATACAAAGTTACCGAAAATAAATAAACAACAGGCCTTTACCGTATAAGATAAATGTGCAGACATGGTATTATTAACAATGAATATGACATTTATATGATTTTAAAAGGGAACCACATCTTTTGAGTAAAATATAGATCTATTGCTATATTTTACTCAAATAGATTTGAGTAAAATATAGCAATACCTTGATTGTTAGAGAACTTAACATCATATGATTGTTAGAGAACCACCACTGTAGTGCTTGAAAGTCAAGATTCATATCATCTTCAATGTCATTTCAATTATTTTTTATGTAACAAAAAGCAGTGTCATCCGCAAAGGACGTTAGTTCACCATAAAATGTTGCATTACACAGATCACTGTAGCCTGAATCAGTGCTAATATGGCGCCAACACTCCATAATCACTATATTATAGATGTGGAACCCTAATCAATTAAACCATTCATTGATCACCAAACAGAGTAGAGAAGTCTGTATTTGATGGAAGTATGACCATACACATGTGGTGGTATTGAACCACCTACCCATCCATACAGGCACAGTGGTACTGGCCCACCCGCCCAACTATACAGGCACAGTGAGTGGTACTGACGCACTCACCCACCCATACAGAATTTATTTTATTCATAAACCCCTTGATATATTTATGAGTAGAGAGAGAATCCATTATAAAAACCTAATTAAACTCAAATTTCTATTAATTATCATGAAATGTAATTTCTTTTATTTTTATACATCTTCATAAAAATAATAAATAACACAAAATAATAAAGTTTTTTTATCAAATAATACATACTAATACCATGTGCAGATTTATTACTAAGTTTAAACTTAACAAACGTAAAGTGTCTATTTCTTGGCAACAAAAACATATTTTATAAATAAACAGTACAAACATCATTAATAGACAACATTTTCTTATGACAAAAATGTGTAGTAATACAATTTAGAAGATAGTTTATAACAAAATTATAAGGTGTATTTTCAAATGTATAATATTACATGGATAAAAAAAACCATGAAATACTATATATATATATATATATATATATATCCATATTTTATATAAATTGTTTATATATTTTTTTTCAATTGAGTGTTACCAAAATAATAGAAGTCCTACTTCTAAATGGCAACTTATATTATTGTAAATAACGTATTGTGTCAACTGCACGTATTTTAAACAACGGGAAGTGAGCCATAAACAACTTCCGAGCCCTCCCACTTCCTGTCTCTGACCAAGCAATTTACACCATCATTTTTAACATGGCCATTTCTATAAATCTTGATTTTTATTTCAGCTCTTATGTACAGTTTAATATGTGTAATATAATGTGCATAATACTCCCTGGACTACGACATTATTTCACTAGGTCATGTATGATTCAACTTATAAGACCTATAAAACGAGCCTTGCCACTCAGTTCGTTAATATAACGAGGTAGTATAGTTTATTGGTCACTATAATGTTTCGTCAGACTGCTCTAGCAAGCACTACTTTATTTTATTGTTTTGTTATCTCTTAAACCTGTCAGTCATGCAATTGATTAATTAAAATTTAGGTAATATTAGTATCACTAAAGGAGCATATTTTATATTAAAATGACTCTAAGCCATTCCATCCAATCATCATTTTTGAGTACAATACAAAAATTAAAACAGGCACTAAACAAAATTGTACAGTTAAGAAAAAGAAGCAAATCAAGGGAATTTTTCAATTTATCAAATAAAATAAATCTATTTACTGTATGTATTCTGATGTTCACCACCGTAGACAGCCAATTTCCCAAAGGAGGTTGTAACAGAAGATCAATACCGTTCGTTTCTTTAGCCCTCTATGTGCCTGTATTTATGTTTGTAGGAATACTGGATATACCTAAATTACGTTAAATGGATATTAAACCTTTCATATCCTCAATATAAAAGTTTTTTAGTCACAACTACGCGTAAGTTGGTGAAGTTTGGTACTGTCCAACTCAAGACAACTTTGGAAATCTTTGACTCATTAATTGTTAGTGTAGGAAATGATTATATCTGGAGGAAGTTGGCCTAAACTTTGGGAAGTTTGGTTGTCATCGAGTAATTTCAGATTTGCTCACACTCATATAAGTCCCTTTCCACTCTTTATCTAGAAAATAAATCCAATCTTAGCATAAAATGGTACTAAGGTGCAAAATTTACCTTCCATTACTTCTCGTCTGATTCTCATTCCAACAGAGTACCCCAAGTTCTCGCTTATAACACTTCCATTACTTCTCGTCCCATTCTCCTTCCAACAGAGTAGTCAAAGTTCTCGCTTATAACACTTGTTATATCTAAAAGAAACCTTAGTTAATTAATCAATTACAATAATGAGTTCAGATTAGAAGTAGTAGCCTGTATATAAGTTATAAGTTAGTTGACTAAGTTAATTTTCACAACCAAATATATTCAATGGCACAGCAGAACTAGACATTATTATTAAAGCTGATAATAAACTAAATCTGCGGTAACTTCAACAACAGCCTTTAAACAACTAATAACAATAAAGTTGATATTCCACATCAGTGAAAATAATTTTGCACTTATAAAACTGTATATTGATAAGTAAAGTCTCAGTAATTTGATAAAAAACAGGAATTAATCATAAATAAAACATAATTTTATTTAAGAATGGTGTTAAAGTCTATCCAATTCAAGTATATGGTTATTAATTTCATTTAACTATTTCATATATTAAAGGTTTTATTTAATCCAGAGTTCTTTTTAGTGCATCGAGTATGTGAGGTTTTACTATGGAAATGTATATACTTATGTATAACGCAAACTATTTTTTTCAATTAAACTGGGTTTGAATGAGAGAAACTGCTTATTTAAACCAAAAGAATCTAATATTTAGCTCTTAAATTTTCATTTTAGGCAGCCAGCCATCTATAAACTGAATTTGACGAGTCTCATGTCAATCAGAAAACTGTGAGGGGGAAATGGCTTCTTATAACATATTTTTAGAGATAGATTGACGTCCAAGTCACCAAATGAGTCAACCAAGTATTGTTAAATGTTAACAGTGCCAATATTAATCCTTCTGTATTAATTTGTTTATATTAACGTATTGTATATGTATGAATAACAGTCCAGAAATATGATCAGAGCAAAATCTAATTAGTGAGTAAGTGATACATTTTATTTTTTACTTTAGTACAGTTATTTTTTAGGGTTCATGGGGGAAAAATTCGTCATGCAATATGGTGTGGGACTCTGACTTTTCCAAACTACCCACTATGCCAAGACTAGGCTGGAAACGTTTATCACAGTGCTTCATGTTAAGCTAATTTGTTGTTTAACTTCAAGGCATTCGACAGTCTAAACCACAAAGTTAACGGTCTAGATCCGCCTACTTTTCCTGAAATATGAACTCTCACATGTCGGGCTACACGTTTCTATATATCTTCCCCTCTGAGCATATAACCTACGAAATGATCCGGGTTGAAGTCATTACCTTTGCAGTCAGAGCGACTCTTTTCAGGGCCCAACGGTCACACTGCAAAAAAGTGTGCTCCACCGTGTCCTGGATGCCAGGGCAGTATATGCACTCAGGGATCTCTGCCTTCCCCATGCAGGTTGGAGTGGAAGTATCCATGGCCAGAAGGAAACTGGGTACCAAGAAGTACCCAACCTCCCCATGTTCACGTTCCACCCAAGATCGAACTTCCCTCGCGAGCCTCATCGAACGTCCTCTAGGATCGGTTTCTCAATCAGTCTGCCAACCTCGAAACGAACGGTATTGATCTTCTGTTACAACCTCCTTTGGGAAATTGGCTGTCTACGGTGGTGAACATCAGAATACATACAGTAAATAGATTTATTTTATTTGATAAATTGAAAAATTCCCTTGATTTGCTTCTTTTTCTTAACTGTGCAATTTTGTTTAGTGCCTGTTTTAATTTTTGTATTGTACTCAAAAATGATGATTGGATGGAATGGCTTAGAGTCATTTTAATATAAAATATGCTCCTTTAGTGATACTAATATTACCTAAATTTTAATTAATCAATTGCATGACTGACAGGTTTAAGAGATAACAAAAAAATAAAATAAAATAGTGCTTGCTAGAGCAGTCTGACGAAACATTTTAGTGACCAATAAACTATACTACCTCGTTATATTAACGAACTGAGTGGCAAGGCTCGTTTTATAGGTCTTATAAGTTGAATCATACATGACCTAGTGAAATAATGTCGTAGTCCAGGGAGTATTATGCACATTATATTACACATATTAAACTGTACATAAGAGCTGAAATAAAAATCAAGATTTATAGAAATGGCCATGTTAAAAATGATGGTGTAAATTGCTTGGTCAGAGACAGGAAGTGGGAGGGCTCGGAAGTTGTTTATGGCTCACTTCCCGTTGTTTAAAATACGTGCAGTTGACACAATACGTTATTTACAATAATATAAGTTGCCATTTAGAAGTAGGACTTTTATTATTTTGGTAACACTCAATTGAAAAAAAAATATATATAAACAATTCATATAAAATATGGTTATATATAGTATTTCATGGTTTTTTATCTATGTAATATTATACATTTGAAAATACACCTTATAATTTTGTTATAAACTACTTCTAAAATGTATTACTACACATTTTTGTCATACTTTACTCTTACTTACTCCTGTGGCCACTCAAATCCAAGGTGATTTTTGGCTTCGCCAACAAGTTGCCTCCACAATCCTCTATCCTCTGCCATCTCGATGTCTCCACCAAGACTTCGTTACAACATGAATCATCCTGTGTTACTTGGTCATCCCATCTTGGTCGTCCTAGAGGTCGCCTTCCTGCTGGTTTCCCCATCCATACCCTTCTTATCATATTTTCTTCTTCCCTCCTCCATCTAGACACATTTTGTCATAAGAAAATGTTATCGGTTAATGATGTTTGTACTGTTAATTTATAAAATATGTTTTTGTTGCCAAGAAATAGACGCTTTACGTTTGTTAAGTTTAAACTTGCTAATCAATCTGCACATGGTATTAGTATGTATTATTTGTTTAAAAAAACTGAATTATTTTGTTTTATTTATTATTTCTATGAAGATGTATAAAAATAAAAGAAATCACACTTCATCATAATTATTTGAAATTTGAGTTCCATTAGGTTTTTATAATGGATTCTCTCTCTACTCATAAATATATCAAGGGGGTTAAATAGAGCTACATTTTACACAAAAGAGGTGGTTCCCTTTTAAAATCATATAAATGTCATATACATTTTTTATAATACTTTGTCTGTACATTTATCTTATACGGTAAATGCCTGCTGTTTATTTATTTTCGGTAACTCTGTATTATTTTCTTACATAATATCTTTGTTCAACATATTAGGTCTTGATATTTCCATTTTTTCTAGGCATTTACGAAGTTCTATAATTAAATTAGGTACCATACTGACAATATTGAGCAACATATTATTTACTATCTTTATAATCATAAGTTACGTTTTATAAGAGATAAGGTTATATTCTGAAACGGTAAATTGATCCAGTATCATAAGATTGTTTAAACTAATGGGGTTTTGTTGTATTTGGTTAAAACTTTGATCAGACCTGTAGGTCATAAAGTTGAACTCTAATATTTTGGTAAAAGGAATGAGTAAATATATCATCAAACCTCGTATATATTTTATTTAATAGTTTCAAAAGTTTCAATTTTAAGAATTGTCATGTAAATTATGATTAACATCACTATACTTTACATATAAGTTATCAATACCAAATAGATACATTGCAATTTAACTAAAATTCCATGTAAACTTTATCCCACGCATTCCATACCAATTTAAAGCTATAATGTTGTGTCCATCAAAAATATATATTTAAACATTACAACAATTTTACTAAAATCAATTCCTGATAATCTTTTTTGAAAATGTTATTTATTTGAGAAATATATCATCACATCTAGACCACTAACTATTTTTAGATTAAGATAGGATTCATTATTTGGCCTAAAACTAATATATAATTTATACATCTTAATGAATACATTTAGTAGGTCATTTTAAATAATCATATTGAAAATAATTCAATAAATTTAAGAGAATGATAAATAAGGTTTGATAATTTATAAAGGTAACTAAAATAACCTCTAACGATGAATTTGAGATACTGAAAGGAGTATTTATTTTACCTGGTATAGCACGGGATCAATGGCGGGCTGCCTGCAAGGACAGGATCCCTCACAGGTCATTAATCCACGATCGATGTTGCTTGGGATAACGTCGGAACCCTCTGGACAAGGGCACTGGCAAGACCTAGTGTATGTAATAGCACAGAATTATATTCTGTGGTAATAGTGACCGTGACGTCCATCACCTGAGTCTTGTTGGTTGTAGCATTTTATTGATTTATAGGGAAAATCATTTTATCAGATATTTTACATTATAAACAAGTAAACTTTTAAACACCTTTAGCTTAAATAGTTGTAAAAAGAGTTCCTATACTAGGCATACGGTGAATTCATAGTAATTAATTTTATGTAGTATTATTTATAAAGTTAATTAAAAATACCGAACTCTAAAATTTGTATTTAAACCACGACGATTTTTGTATTGCCACTTTATATCAAATTAAATAATTAATTTTATCATTTAAAAAATACGTACGTTTGCCTTTTTGTTAATGATACATTAAATATAAGGTACAAATAATGTATTCTCAACAAATAATAGTGTACATAATTAATTCATAAATTAGTAGTTGGTAAATGATCGAAAATAAAAAATAAGCAATAAGCATTTGACTGTCAAATTCCGTTTGATTATACAAATATAACAAATACGATGATTTATTTGTTTATAGCTAAAAAGATTTTAAATATTTATAAAATAATTAAAAACTTAACTGTTTTGAAAAAATTTTAGTATTCATGAAAGGTAGATCGTGGAATCTGTGATTTCCCCCTTCAACAAGGTTCTCCCTTAGCTGTATTTTAAGAGACAACAGAAATATACTCTTTAAACTTTCAGGAAGAGCATTATATCATTTCACATTTCTACGAAATTTTGTTGATGTCAAAAATAGTGTTCAATGTTGAGTTATGCGTATTTTTGTTGATGTTAAATTATAAGAAGGCCTCAAATCATTGATTTGAAACAATTATAGGTTTTCTATTTACAAACAGCAATTTTCAAGTAAATAAATGTATGGTGACGTAAGTATTTTCTTGCGCTTTATTATTTCTTTGCATGATTATCTTGACTATATTTGTAAATCCTCCTGGTGGTTTTTTTAAGTCTAAACACAGTTTTATTCTACAAGAGTCATAGCTCCATATCTGCATTGATTTGTGAACAAAGTAGCATATTTTAATAGGTATCTTTCTGTTCGTCATACATAAAAAATACACAAGAACAAATGAATTGAAATTTGTAAATGCTGTCGGGAACCTATCAGACTGAGTAGGGGGGAGAACCAGTACAGTACAGGGAGAATATTGCTGATTAAAACTTACTAATGTTTTTCAGTGTAATGAGTCACCCACCCAAACACGTAAGGTGGTATCTCACTCATACACGTTCAGTGTTATAGACGCACCCATCCAACCAAACATGTACAGTGGTATTGGAACACTAACACACGCATATATGTATAGTGTGTTGGCCCATACACATACATACACCACCCATCCACTCATACGGGTACCGTAGTAATAACCCACCCACCCACCCACCCTGGCAAGTGTGATGATGATGGATACACGAGTGGTGGTGTTGACCCATACAGTACATACACATACATACACCACCCATCTACTCATACAGGTACCATAGTGATGACCCACCAACCAACCCATGCACGTGTGGTGATGATGGATACGTGAGTGGTAGTGCTGACCCACCCATATACGTATAGTGGTGTTGGTCCATACAGTACATACACATACATACACCACCCATCTACTCATACAGGTACCATAGTGATGACCCACCAACCAACCCATGCACGTGTGGTGATGATGGATACACGAGTGGTGGTGTTGACCCACCCATATACGTATAGTAGTGTTGGCCCATACAGTACATACACATACATACACCACCCATCTACTCATACAGGTACCATAGTGATGACCCACCAACCAACCCATGCACGTGTGGTGATGATGGATACACGAGTGGTGGTGTTGACCCACCCATATACGTATAGTAGTGTTGGCCCATAAACTAAAAACACATACATATACCATCCACCCACTCATAAAGGTACCATAGTGATGACCCTCCCGCCCATCCATGCCATTGTAATGATGACGGATACACGAGTGGTGGTGTTGACCCACCCATATACGTATAATGGTGTTGGCCCATACAGCACATACACATACATACACCACCCATCTACTCATACAGGTACCATAGTGATGACCCACCAACCAACCCATGCACGTGTGGTGATGATGGATACGTGAGTGGTAGTGTTGACCCACCCATATACGTATAGTAGTGTTGGCCCATACAATACATATACAAACACCACCCATCCACTCATACAGGTACCGGCAGTGATGACCCACCCGTCCACATATGCAAGTGTGGTGATGATGCAATACACGAGCGGTGGTGTTGACCGACCCATATACGTATAGTAGTGTTGGCCCATACAATACATATACATACATACACCACCCATCCACTCATACAGGTACCACAGTGATGACCCACCCGCCCACGTATGAAAGTGTGGTGATGATGGAATACACGAGCGGTGGTGTTGATCCACTCACATACGTACAATATTTGCCCGTCATATTCACCTACATATCTACGATTTCCGTCTTAATGCTGAATACTTAATAACGATATCAGTAATTGAAAACTATAAAGTGGAAATTTAAAGTAACAATCTTTGTATATATATACAATAAGACGAGGTAATATGTTGCTCTTGCTACACGTATTTTCTAACAAGTACAGACTTCAAGTAACCATCATTCTATAAATGTCATGACACAATGTAATATGTTGCTCTTTCTCCACGTATTCTCTAACAAGTACATAAATCAAGTAACCATCATTCTATAAATGTCATGACACAATGTAATATGATGATCTTATTACACGTATTTCCTAACAAGTACAGACATCAAGTAACCATCATTCTATAAATGTCATGACACAATGTAATATGTTACTCTTGCTCCACGTATTCTTTAACAAGTACAGACATCAAGTAACCATTATTCTATAAATACCATGAGCGATTGTAATATGTTGCTCTTGCTCCACGTATTCTCAAACAAGTAGAGACATCAAGTAACCATCATTCTATAAATGTCATGACACAATGTAATATGTTACCCTTGCTCCACGTATTCTCTAACAAGTACAGACATCAAGTAACCATCATTCTATAAATGACATGAGACAATGTAATATATTGCTCTTGCTTCACGTATTCTCCAACAAGTACAGACATAAAGTAAATATCATTGTATAAATGTCATGATGACACAATGTAATATGTTACTCTTGCTCCACGTATTCTCTAACAAGAACATACATAAAGTAAAAATCATTGTATAAATGTCATGAGACAATGTAATTTGTTGCTCTTGCTCTACAAATTCTCTAACAAGTACAGACATAAAGTAAAAATCATTGTATAAATATCATGAGACAATGTTATATGTTGCTCTTGCTACACGTATTCTCTAACAAGTACATACATAAAGTAAATATCATTGTATAAATGTCATGACACAATGTAATATGTTACTCTTGCTACACGTATTCTCTAACAAGTACATACATAAAGTAAATATCATTGTATAAATGTCATGACACAATGTAATATGTTACTCTTGCTATACGTATTCTCTAACAAGTACAGACATAAAGTAAAAATCATTGTATAAATGTCATGCGACAATGTTAGAAGTTGCTCTTGCTACACGTATTCTCTAACAAGTACAGACATAAAGTAAAAATCATTGTATAAATGTCATGAGACAATGTAATATGTTGCTCTTGCTGTGGAACAATAAAAACATATTACATACTTGGTTTTCTCTAACAACTAAAGTATAGACATCAAATAACCAGCGTTGTACCTCATATTTTCCCCGGCTGACAAAGCCTCTTTAGAGCTTGGAGGTTAAATTTTAATATCTTTATCCTCCCTAAAGGCTTCCTTTTTATAATATTTTTATAAGCAATTTCCATAATCTTGTTTTTTATTAGTTTGCAATAATTATTGAATATAATAAGAATATTAATAATAATGATAATTTATACAACTTATGTATACACAATAATACTTCTGAAAATAATATAAATTGGTAATTTTTGAAAATTTGTTAAGTTTTGTTAGTTTAATTTATGAAAAATATAAATTATGTGACCCTTATGAAGTAGATTTTAGAAATATTTGTCACACTTAAGTGAATTGTTGGTAATACTTAATACTAATCGGTATTGTTATGAATTAGGTATACTTTGAGTAAAGTAGTAAATCATTGTGGAATAGTAATATTGTTTAAATTTTAAATAATTATTAAAATGCATTTTTAAATTAGTGCATTTGTTTTAATTAGTTCTAAAGTGATGCAACTGACTTATGGAAGGTCTTAGCTTTTGAGAAAGGAGTACCTTAATATGACTAATTATTTTTGCAAAAAAAGGGCCTACCGGCTCCTCTCAAAGTACTTTAGGGTATATAAACAGTATTGATTATTTATGCTGCAAGAAATATTTTTACTTAGTACAAAATTTGCCATAAGAGAGTTATCGATAAAAAAACCTGTGGGTAATTTAAATGTTATGTGAAAAAAAAAACATTAACACTATTCTCATATAATTTAATACATTGCATGCAATAAAAAGCAACAAGGAATTTGAATACTAACCTAATAAAAGAATTCGTTACAATTTGTTTGATTTTATTGTGTTTAAAATAGTTGAACGATGGTCTTTTGAAGATTACGAGTTGGATACAATATTTAATACCAATTTTGTACACAGGATGAAGAACAAGTGAATATGATGGTCACGTGAATATGATGGTCACGTGAATATGACGGTCACGTGAATATGATGGTCACGTGAATATTACAGCCACGTGAATATGACGGTCACGTGAATATTACAGCCACGTGAATATGACGGTCACATGAATATGACGGTCACATGAATATGACGGTCACGTGAACATGATGGTCACGTGAATATGACGGTCACGTGAATATGATGGTCACATGAATATGACGGTCACGTGAATATGACGGTCACGTGAATATGACGGTCACGTGAATATGACGGTCACGTGAATATGATGGTCACATGAATATGACGGTCACGTGAATATAACGGCCACGTGAATATGATGGTCACATGAATATGATGGTCACGTGAATATGACGGTCACATGAATATGATGGTCTCGTGAATATGACGGTCACGTGAATATGACGTTCACGTGAATATGACGGTCACGTGAATATAACGGCCAGGTGAATATGATGGTCACATGAATATGACGGTCACGTGAATATGACGGTCACATGAATATGACGGTCACGTGAATATAACGGCCACGTGAATATGATGGTCACGTGAATATATGGTCACGTGAATATGATGGTCTCGTGAATACGATGGTCACGTGAATATGATGGTCTCGTGAATATGATGGTCTCGTGAATATGATGGTCACGTGAATATGATGGTCACATGAATATGACGGTCACGTGAATATGACGGTCACATGAATATGACGGTCACGTGAATATGACGGTCACGTGAATATGACGGTCACATGAATATGACGGTCACGTGAATATGACGGTCACGTGAATATAACGGCCACGTGAATATAACGGCCACGTGAATATGATGGTCACTTGAATATGATGGTAACGTGAATATGATGGTCACGTGAATATGATGGTCTCGTGAATACGACGGTCACGTGAATATGATGGTCACATGAATATGACGGTCACATGAATATGACGGTCACATGAATATGACGGTCACGTGAATATGACGGTCACGTGAATATGATGGTCACATGAATATGACGGTCACGTGAATATGACGGTCATGTGAATATAACGGGCACGTGAATATGACGGTCACGTGAATATGATGGTTACATGAATATGACGGTCACGTGAATATGATGGTTACATGAATATGATGGTCACATGAATATGACGATCACGTGAATATGACGGTCACGTGAATATGACGGTCACGTGAATATGACGGTCACATGAATATGATGGTCACGTGAATATGACGGTCACATGAATATGATGGTCTCGTGAATATGACGGTCACATGAATATGACGGTCACGTGAATATGACGGTCACGTGAATATGATGGTCACATGAATATGACGGTCACGTAAATATGACGGTCACGTGAATATGACGGTCACGTGAATATGATGGTCACATGAATATGATGGTCACGTGAATATGACGGTCACATGAATATGATGGTCTCGTGAATATGACGGTCACATGAATATGACGGTCACGTGAATATGACGGTCACGTGAGTATGATGGTCACGTGAATATGACGGTAACGTGAATATGACGGTCACATGAATATGACGGTCACGTGAATATGACGGTCACGTGAATATGACGGTCACATGAATATGACGGTCACGTGAATATGATGGTCACATGAATATGACGGTCACGTGAATATGACGGTCACGTGAATATAACGGCCACGTGAATATGATGGTCTCGTGAATACGATGGTCACGTGAATATGATGGTCACATGAATATGACGGTCACGTGAATATGACGGTCACGTGAATATAACGGCCACGTGAATACGATGGTCACGTGAATATGATGGTCACATGAATATAACGGCCACGTGAATATGACGGTCACGTGAATATAACGGCCACGTGAATATGATGGTCACATGAATGTGATGATCACATGTTCCCAACATCAGAGAAAAGTAAGGTTTAGTATTGCAAATATATTTAAAATGTACTTAAATAAAGGCTTTTTTAGATTGCCTTTTGGCGGAAGATTTACAAAACAAAATCATTCTCTACTGAGAAGATAAATGTACCGGAATAGACCTAAGGTATCTTAAACCGGAAATATTATGTGATTTAACGTGATTGATTTCTATTCTAGGCCACTATCGAATAAATGAAAAAAAAAGTATACAATTGTTCAATGTATTTTCCAGCATTTGTATATGATAAAATACCGAAACATGCATCCTTACCTTAATCAGTGCACATTATATGATTATGGTTTTAATGTACTTTAAAATAATTTAGTCAAATAAATCTAAATAAAGGTATCAGAAATTAAAATCAAGAGAGAAATAATTTGTTTTCAACCAACAGATATGACAGCAACAAACCTTTGGTCATGCGAGTAATAAAAAACTCACAGCCTTAAAATTAACTGAAAGAAGAACTTACCAAAAACGATTAGCTTAAAACTCAATAATATTTTTATTTTGGAAATAAACTCATATATTATACTATTCAACTATACTATATTCAATACTTAAATACCAATTATACAACTAAATAAAATATACAATAACGTTTTATACAATTAAAAAACATAAAGAGTGTTACTCGTAAATTTAGTAAATATCTTTACTTTTTTATGATTACTGCATATTTCAAGAAAAAATACATTTATATATTTTGGTAAGATAAACATTTAGATCTGTATCATATCAATAACAGTTGAAAATACACTTATCATACAACATAAATTACTCTTCCAATACAACTTGGATAAAATATTGTAACATATTACTACAGTATTAAAATAAAACTCACCTTACAATAATAAAATTACCTAAAAGGATGTATATAACTCCCCTCTTTACGAGTTTCATTAGTTTCTGGAAGCGAAATTCTACTTTAACACTTCGTTACACGCGCAGATTTTGTAACGTAGTTACACGCGTAGCGGGGATTCCCTCATGTTTGTTTTGTTTTTGTTTTCAACCATAACTAACTGAATAAATGTAATATACTACACATAATTACATTATGTGCTTCCTAACAAAGCAATATACATGCCTATTTGCAATATCTTATTCCTAATTTGAATGAAAAATGGAAATATTTACACCTCTGAAAATTCACTAGATAATACTCACCTTATCGTAACACCGTTATACGCGTAGGCGGGGATTCCCTCACTAATAGTATACGGGTTATTTATTCAAATAAAACGCACAGTTTCTCAAACAAAATGTGTTTAATTATCTTATAATGTTACAAATATTAGGTTATATATCACTTTATTAGGTTTTCAGAAACCGCTATTGTTCATTAGAAGATTACTCATCAACTTCATCGTTGTTCTCACTGCATTGAGTACAAGTTGTTGTTGTGTGCTCCCGGCATATTGGGTTGTTACACATCACACATTTTGTTTTTGTTTTTCTATTCTTCTTTAGAGGACAATATTTGCATTTTCCTTCCTGGACTTCATTCTCAAGTTGCCTCTTTCTGGCAAATTCAAATATCTCACTTATTCTTGATTTTAAAGAATTTGAGATATTTGTGTCATAAAGTCGACGTTTACAGTGATTCGATACCAGTTGTCTTCCCAATGAAAACAAAAACTCTCTCCTGGTTTTTGCTTCTTGACTGTTGTGACGGAATATGATATATGAGTTGACTCCGCCAACATTCAACATGAAAAAAAATATAGTGAGTGGCCATCTTGTAGCGACTCTAGCTAACGAATAAGCCTTTTGGAGAGCGTCAGATGTATCAACACCCACTTTGGTTTTGTTGTAGAACGAGACTATTTCAGGTTTACCTCCGTCAGTTGAATTGTCTATAGTGTCATCATGGTGAAGTGTTGAGAGAAGAACAACAAGTTTGTTTTGTTTTGGTTTGAAAGAACATATAGTTGAACTCGTAGAAAAACCAAACATGGTACTTCGAACAGGTCTTTGGCGGTTTTTAGCAACAAAAATGGGTGGTATTTCCTTTTTGTTTTTTCTCATGGTTCCCACTAGTGTTAGGTTTTTCTGCAATAATGCTTCGGCTAATGGGACTGAGGTAAAAAAGTTATCTGTAGTCACATTTCTACCACTGTTTTGGATGTGGCTTACCAAACGTAGAACTACAGCCATAACCCTATTGTCTGTCTTGTATGGGCCATTTGGTTGATTACCTATGAATATCTCCATATTAGACGTGTAGAACGTTTTAGCATCTGAACACGCCCACACTTTTATTCCATACTTACCGGGTTTTTGTGGCATGAAAACCCGAAAGCTACAGCGCCCTCTAAAATTGGGTAACATCTCATCAACAGTTATATATGCGCTGTGGCTGTAGTTAGCTTTACAATGATCAACAAAACATTCAAACATTTCTCTTACACAGAACATCTTATCAATCTTTTTTCTATGGCCTCTATTTTCATCTGATACATCATCAAATCTAATCATACTCTGCAAAAATCTAAATCTATTTACACCCATGGTCAGTCTAAACATTTCAATACCAAAACCGTCTTTTCGCCACAAATCAAGAACATTTTGCTTTCCTGACTGACAAACTCCACCTATGTATAGGAGACCAAGGTAAGCACATATCTCATCAAAATCTGTTTCCCTAGCATCTCTATTTCTAGAATATCTCGCTTGCACACTTCGTATTTTGATGTTGGTAAACGTAACAATTTTGTTTATTGTTTCGTCTGGAAAAAATAGTTTGAAGCAGTCTATTTCATTTTTTGCTTGTTTTGCTTCTCTTATTGGACCTGGAAGCTTTGTAATTATATTGCAGGCTAAAGTTTGAGTGGATTTTCTTACCGGTGTAAAACTCCAATGTGTTTCTCCATCCTTGCCAATGTAAAATGGGTCTCGTGCAGCTGCTACTTCTTGTTGTGGTTGCTCCTCATTTTCACTTTCTTCGGAATCACTATTTGGGTCGACATTTTGTTCAATCACTTGATTATCGACATCACTAAAGTCAGAGTCGTTTTCATCTGTGCCAAGTTCAGTTCCATTTCTTTCTTCTTGTTCAAGTTCATCAAACATCTCAAGAATTCTTTTTTCATTATAAGCCATGTTTTAAACTATATACACACACCTAATAATATTATATACACACACCTATTACTAAATATACACACTTATTACTATATATACACAAGCAGACACACTATCAATATTATCAAATATACGTAAAATAAAGAATAACTATTTGAAACGTCGTTACACGCGTAGGCGGCAAATCCCCGCGAAAACAAGAAAAAATATTCACTGTGTCTGAATAACGGCTCAAGGGCAACTGACAGCGCGTCGGTCAGGTAGTGGGGGTAGAGGGGGAAGATGTCACGCCACCTCATTTATTTGGAAATTCCCAGAACTCCACAGAACACAAAAAACTAGGATGGCGGGGAAACCCCGCCGAGGCGTGTAACGAAGTGTTAATTGTCTTTGGCTGTATTTGATTTTTATTTTTTGTTTGTATAGTTATTTTGACATGCTTAATTTGACATTCGTATTATTTAAAATACCTTAACAGTAGTTTTTACATAAATTTAATATAGTTTTTTTTACATACCTAATGTTTGAAAAAAGAATACCAACACATTAATTTATTTGACTAATTCTGTAATAAACTAATTTATAAATAATAATTCATTTATTTATTAATCGTAATTAATAAATCACTACATTACGAAGAAAGAGTTTTCTTAGAAAGGAAACAATATGGTTTTAAGAAGAAATTCATAAATTGTCTTACAAAACTAATTATCATTCAGTGTAAAATGAATATTGAATAATAAAATACAGTAGTATTCGTTGATAAAATTCAGTAACCATATAAATCAAAATTATAATTTAAGGAAGTCCTATTTTGATTTAAATAAATAGTTTCCTACCTTTGTTAAGGGTCTTAATTGTCATGTAATTAATGAACTTTTTAACACAATATGGAAAAATATATCAAATTAATAATATTGTTATGGCTTTCTTCAAGTTTTAAACAGCGTAACTAATCTCTGACAGAAAAGCCAAATTAAACTAAAGTTCATTCAATTCCTGCGGGTGTTTGTAGATTGATAAAGGTGTTCAGTTAATTCAATTTCCTCCCAGTACTTCTTTTTGTTTCAATTTATCTTTATCCTTCTATCACCTTAAACTCATGATATCTTTGTATTAAACATTTTTCTCTTTAAATAACGATTTACCTAAATTAAATCATTGATCTTGTATAGGTTTATGTTTTTTTTTTAACACAACCTGGTGGTATAAAATCAAACTATATTTATGGTTTTTAATTAAGTACTTGATATATTATTTTAAGGAAATGCACTACTTTAATTTTTATATCAATTTATGGACAAAAAGAATGGGTTTATCAAACTATTAGACAATTTGGATTATATTCATCCTCTTTAAACAGCTGGAAAATGTACCTATAAATACCTTCATAACTTAAATCATATTAGAAATTCCTATATCCTTACATATAAATAATTATTCTGCAACATAAAATTGTAAAGATTGTAATATATATATTATATTGACATATTGTGGATAATAAATACAAACATTCATAGAGACACTATTGATATACTAAAATAATTATGTAGTAAAGCTATATTATATATTTTTTGAATAGGAAACAGTGTTATTTATTCAATATTACAAATTACTATACATTTCACATGTGTTCTTTCGTTTATAGATTATAATAGAAAAGGCATATGTGTAATCATAATAAGGTATGTAGAATGTAACTAAGTGAGCTTCAACATAACAGATATATTTCATACATAATTTGTAATACATACTACAAATAAATTGATCAATAAAACGATTGCATACGAAGTCATCAACCAATATCACACGGGTAATGTGATATAAATACCACATACTACAATATAACTCATGTACAATACAACTACATAGGATATAGTACACAAATATGAGACTTTTCACGTGGTATTACATACCACACACTACAGCATACCTCATGTACAATACAACTATATAGGATATAATACACCAATATGAGACTTTTCACGTGGTATACCATACCACACACTACAGCATACCTCATGTACAATACAACTACATTGGATATAATACACCAATATGAGACTTTTCACGTGGTATAACATACCACACACTACAGCATACCTCATATACAATACAACTACATAGGATATAGTACACAAATATGAGACTTTTCACGTGGTATTACATACCACACACTACAGCATACCTCATATACAATACAACTACATAGGATATAGTACACAAATATGAGACTTTTCACGTGGTATTACATACCACACACTACAGCATACCTCATATACAATACAACTACATAGGATATAGTACACAAATATGAGACTTTTCACGTGGTATTACATACCACACACTACAGCATACCTCATTTACAATACAACTACATAGGATATAGTACACAAATATGAGACTTTTCACGTGGTATTATATACCACACACTACAGCATACCTCATTTACAACACAACTACATAGGATATAGTACACCAATATGAGACTTTTCACGTGGTATAACATACCACACACTACAGCATACCTCATATACAATACAACTACATAGGATATAGTACACAAATATGAGACTTTTCACGTGGTATTACATACCACACACTACAGCATACCTCATTTACAATACAACTACATAGGATATAGTACACAAATATGAGACTTTTCACGTGGTATTACATACCACACACTACAGCATACCTCATTTACAACACAACTACATAGGATATAGTACACAAATATGAGACTTTTCACGTGGTATTACATACCACACACTACAGCATACCTCATGTACAATACAACTATATAGGATATAATACACCAATATGAGACTTTTCACGTGGTATAACATACCACACACTACAGCATACCTCATATACAATACAACTACATAGGATATAGTACACAAATATGAGACTTTTCACGTGGTATTACATACCACACACTACAGCATACCTCATATACAATACAACTACATAGGATATAGTACACAAATATGAGACTTTTCACGTGGTATTACATACCACACACTACAGCATACCTCATATACAATACAACTACATAGGATATAGTACACAAATATGAGACTTTTCACGTGGTATTACATACCACACACTACAGCATACCTCATGTACAATACAACTACATAGGATATAATACACCAATATGAGACTTTTCACGTGGTATTATATACCACACACTACAGCATACCTCATATACAATACAACTACATAGGATATAATACACCAATATGAGACTTTTCACGTGGTATAACATACCACACACTACAGCATACCTCATATACAATACAACTACATAGGATATAGTACACAAATATGAGACTTTTCACGTGGTATTACATACCACACACTACAGCATACCTCATTTACAATACAACTACATAGGATATAGTACACAAATATGAGACTTTTCACGTGGTATTACATACCACACACTACAGCATACCTCATTTACAACACAACTACATAGGATATAGTACACAAATATGAGACTTTTCACGTGGTATTACATACCACACACTACAGCATACCTCATGTACAATACAACTATATAGGATATAATACACCAATATGAGACTTTTCACGTGGTATAACATACCACACACTACAGCATACCTCATATACAATACAACTACATAGGATATAATACACCAATATGAGACTTTTCACGTGGTATTACATAGCACACACTATAGCATACCTCATGTACAATACAACTACATAGGATATAATACACCAATATGAGACATTTCACGTGGTATTACATACCACACACTACAGCATACCTCATATGCAATACAACTACATAGGATATAATACACCAATATGAGACTTTTCACGTGGTATTACATACCACACACTATAGCATACCTCATGTACAATACAACTACATAGTATATAATACACCAATATGAGACATTTCACGTGGTATTACATACCACACACTACAGCATACCTAATATACAATACAACTACATAGGATATAAAACACCAATATGAGACATTTCACGTGGTATTACATACCAAACACTACAGCATACCTCATATACGATACAACTACATAGGATATAATACACCAATATGAGACTTTTCACGTGGTATTACATACCACACACTACAGCGTACCTCATGTACAATACAACTACATAGGATATAATACACCAATATGAGACTTTTTATGTGTACAGCACACTACAGCATAACTCATGTACAATACAACTACAAATGATATAATACACCAATAAGAGACTTTTCATGTGGTATTACATACCACACACTACAGCATAACTCATGTACAATACAACTACATAGGATAAAGTAAACCATGGTGAAACTTTCTATATGTTATTACACACTACAGCATAACTCTTGTACAATACAACTTCATAGGATAAAGTACACCAATGTGAAACTTTCTATGTGTTATTACACACCACAGCATAACTCTTGTACAATACAACTTCATAGGATAAAGTACACCAATGTGAAACTTTCTATGTGTTATTACACACCACAGAATAACTCTTGTACAATACAACTTCATAGGATAAAGTACACCAATGTGAAACTTTCTATGTGTTATTACACACCACAGAATAACTCTTGTACAATAAAACTACATAGGATAAAGTACACCAATGTGAAACTTCCTATGTGTTATTACACACCACAGAATAACTCTTGTACAATACAACTTCATAGGATAAATTACACCAATGTGAAACTTTCTATGTGTTATTACACACCACAGCATAACTCATGTACAATACAACTTCATAGGATAAAGTACACCAATGTGAAACTTTCTATGTGTTATTACACACCACAGCATAACTCTTGTACAATACAACTACATAGGATAAAGTACACCAATGTGAAACTTTATATGTGTTATTACGCACCACAGAATAACTCTTGTACAATACAACTTCATAGGATAAAGTAAACCAATGTGAAACTTTCTATGTGTTATTACACACCACAGCATAACTCTTGTACAATACAACTACATAGGATAAAGTACAGTAATGTGAAACTTTCTATGTGTTATTACACAACACAGCATAACTCTTGTACAATACAACTTCATAGGATAAATAACACCAATGTGAAACTTTATATGTGTTATTACACACCACAGCATATTTCTTGTACAATAGAACTACATAGCATATCGTACACTAATATTAAACGTATAATGTTATATTCAAAACTTCATGCTGCAAAAAGAATTACCTGTAACATAACTGAATAAGAATTTTCATGCCAATTTGAACATTTTTATATGAAATTAAATACCACAAATGTCATAAAATATTTTAATATTATAAATAAATAGAACATATTGAACAATTATCAAACTTTTCATGTAACATTGAAAACCAGACAAAAAATAACTCATGCATAAAATATCTATATAAGAAATCTTCAATCGAAGTGAACATTTTCATATTATTTAAATACAAGAAAACTTCAACACACGTCTTTTATATTACAACTACATATGAAATAGTCAACTAAATGTGCACGTTTAATGGGATGATAAATACCACGCTCTAAACATGTCTCATGTATAACACAACAGCGTAGAAAATGTTCAACAATTACGAAAAGTTTCGTGTGGTATAAATACTGCATACTACAGCTTGAATCATGTATAGTCTACATATATAAAACTACATAGGAATTCTTCAACCAATATGAAACGTTTCATGTGATAGTACGTACCAGGCACTGCTCCATAAATCGTCCAAACGGCTACGGCAGAGGTAAATCTCCGGAACAACCCCAAATGGACACCTGACGCTTTGCTATTTGTCGTAAAAATGTCATTTAGCTTGGGTCAGTTTACGACCTGGGCCGTAACGTGCATCGTACTTTATGGAGATTGACCAGAAATAAGGCTTTGGAATGTTATGTTTGCTCTAGCGTATCTCGGCCTCGTTGAATATGTATACTTAAGAATTATTAATTAATTAGCTAATGCAATAATCGTGATTTGTCTCCAACAAATTGGTTTGTAATGCTGTTTAAGATGAAGTTGTACAGTGTAAAATCTCAAAGTACAAATTTAATACTGTTCTCTTAACAATAAAAAATGTAATGTACCCTAAGCTCATATTGTAAATTTTTCTACAGAAATATTGTTCTGAATTGTTTATTAGAACTGAAAATGATAAATGGGCCTATTGAATCCCAAGACAAGGTTCCATTAGTGTTTACAATTCAGTCCATTAGTGTTGATTGATGACATTACAAACACCATCCTCCATGAAATAATACGTCAGCACGATTTCACAATTATTCATTTGACAAATAATAACAGTCACATTTAAATAGACAACTAATAACTTGAAAATGGTAATATAAAACACTCATTAAAAGTAGATTATTTAAATTCAGATGTATTGTAACAACATTGTTTGAATTTCTTATATCTTACAGTTTGTTTTGCAATATTTAACAATAGAGTTTCACGAACTTGATTCCAAGTAATACAACTTTATTTTTAATTTAGTTGAATATTCTATTATTTTAAAAATAATTGTTTTTATAATGTATACCCTTTAGGAAAGTGACAGTAATACATAACGTTGATATAACAATTTAATGTCCTTAGATTTTATTAAATTAAAACAGTATTATATTTCAGTAAAATAAAATATCCTTGTTATTCCTCATATAACCAGTGTGGTTTGTTATAATATTTATAACAACACGTATGCTTATCAAAAAACTATTTATATTATATAGAATATTTCATTTTTCAAGCTGGAATGTAGCATTTCTTACTGGATATATAATTTAATGTTATAGGATGAAACAAACACGCCAGTAAATGGTGTTTTAATTTTCTTATGCCTTTCGGTAACAAAGTCACCATATTCAGACAAACTTTGTTACCGAAAGGCCTACCAATATTAAAAAATGATTTACTGGAGTGTTTGTTTCATATTATGACACTAAATTATATAGAATAGTTGGATAATAGTTAAATGTTTATTCTGTTGAAAAATTAGGCACCGCAGTGAGACAAAACACCGTAAAAAAAGCATTTTGACTTTATTTTAGAATCTTAATATTTTTAACAATACTTATTTATAATTTGATTTTAGATTAACTATAACCTGTTAAAAACATAAGTCAAAATTAAATTAGATTTAGATTAATACATTATGAAATGAGAGTTAAAATTGTAGAATTTATTAAAGCTCTATGATATACATGGCGCAATAAATTAATTAAAAATTATTTTACATCACTTTCCTAATTCGGTTTTACCTCTGCTTATCTAAGACAAGAAAACTAAACAAACATTTGGACTTGTTTCCGGAAATGTGACATAGGATTATATTAGTAAGTTTTTTACGAAAATAGTATGCTTTTACATTCTTGTCTAATTGTTAATAACACACATTTATGTGTATGTATGTTGAAGTGGAACTAAAATGAATTGTAAAAATAATCTAAATCATCTGCCTAACAAAACTGACTTGATTACCAATATATAACATAGTTTTATATATATATATATATATATATATATATATATATATATATATATATATATAAGGTAATAGGCTTTTTACAAGTGGCAAATATGGTTCATTATCCGTGCATCAAGTTCATGTAATGTAATGAAGGCCGATACACATGTAGCTCATGCTCAACTATAGTATAAATTAAGAAAGAATACGAAATCTTCCACAGTAGAACAAACCCCTAACTTTTAATTAAACTTTTAATAGCTTTAACAATTTTATATTATACCATACATCTACTATCATATTTTTGTATTAAAATTTATCTACCTTTGAGCGTAAGATAACGTAGTGGGCGGCCAATTTGATTCTTTACTGTAATAGAGCGAAATGTAATACACTGTATAACAAATATGGTAAATATATTAACTGGAAAACCAAGAGTTCCGTCTTAGTCCTTAAGGAAACTAGTGTAAACCCTGTTACATATAATACCTTCGACTGCTCTTCTAATAGAGTTATCTATTATGAGTTAAACATGAAACATACATCACTGAAGATTTTAGATGCTATAATAGGATCCTGCCTATTACATCATCATCCTTACATCATTGTTATCATTGCATATAAGGAATATAGACGCGCATCCAAGAGTAAATCTCTTTCGTAAAGATATGTTTTAATAATTCCATATTAGGCTTTCTCGTACGCAGAGAAAAAGAATTGAACGCAGTTTACTGAATGGGGTAAATATTAGTTTCCAAATTGCTTTGCCAATGTACATTAAGTTGGAATTAAATATAGAGTTTTATTCTCTGAGTGAAAGAGTACTATACTAGTAAATAAATATCTGAAATTTCTTGCTCGAAAAAAGAACTATATGGATTTTAGCATATTGTATCGTCGTGCAGGAGGACTAGATTGGAGGACCAAGAATAATATGTAGGGGTTGAATTGAAAGGATTGAGGAGTCGATTTATAAGTACGTTTATCGTGGACATTTGAAGGTCCGTGTGTAAACACTAGGTAATATGCATTTTACGAGTGCCTAGATCAGCCCTCGTATGAGAGTGGGTAGGAGGACCTACAGTAGTAATTGTATGAGGGATTGGTAAATGTAATAAGAGAAGTACATATCTAAAGAATACATAGGGATACCAAGATTAATCCATGTATGAGGGGTGGGTGGGAGGGCCAATAGAAGTAGGTGTATGAAGGTCAAGAGTAGTAGGTATATGAGGGGTGAGTAAGAGGGTAAGGAGTAGTAAGTGTATGAGGAGTAGGTAGAATGGCCAATAGAAGTAAGTGTATGAGGGGTTGGTATGAGAGGATCAAGATTATTAAGTGTATGAGGGGTGGGATGGAGGACCAAGAGAAGTAAGTGTATAAGGGGTAGGTAGAATGGCCAATAGAAGTAAGTGTATGAGGAGTTAGTATGAGGGTATCAAGATTAGTAAGTGTATGAGGGGTGGGTAGGAGGGCCAATAGAAGTAGGTGTATTTGGGGTGGGTATGAGGGTCAAGAGTAGAAAGTGTATGAGGGGTGGGTAGGAGGGTAAAGAGTAGTAAGTGTATGAGGGGTGGGTAGGAGGATCAAGAGAAGTAAATGTATGTGGGGTGGGTAGGTATGCCAATAGTAGTAAGTGTATGAGGGGTGGATTGCAGGACCAAGAGAAGTAAGTGTATCAGGGGTGTGTAGGAGGGCCAATAGAAGTAGGTGTATGAGGGGTGTGACCTGGATTAAGAGACGTATATTTTTAATGGGATTGTGGACGCCATGCGTGAACAAGCTATGGTTTTATGAAATAAGTATTTAAATTAGAGGTATCAATCCAAGAATGTTTGAATTAGTGATATTATAAAGTTAATTTATTATGTTGAACTAACTATTTGAAAGAATTTTAAATCTTAAAATAGTTAATTAATTTTTAATTATTGCGTTTATATTTGTCGATCATATTTGTCATACAAACGTCAAATAAGCTATAGAGTATTTAATATTAAAATACTTAATGTTTTCATAATTTATTATGCTAGACTAGATATTTTTATTCTATGAATACTCATTTAAATAAAAAAATTGCATGGACATATCATTTTTAAGTTCTATTACATTTTATTAAACACTTATGTATACCAAATTGTGAAAGGGGGCTGAAAGCATGAGGAACGTTGAAGTATAAAGATCTACCTCAAGGGAAATATCTCAAAGTGCACGTCTTTCGGTTATTTTCTGAGGAATGTGAGCTAAGTTTTAGTAGACACTATGTAAGACTTCATTTTACTATATGTTTTTTACAACGTAGTTTTTACTGTATTACAGAGGAAGGAATTTCAAATATAAAGTAAACTAAGTCTCCTATTTGGTCATCTAGATAATATTAATAACATTCTTTTGACTAATTAAAATACTGTAATTATTACGTCAGTTTAATGGGAAATGAGATGAATGCACGATGAGGCGAAGATATGTGTATTATAGACTGGCGTATACAATACAATAATAAAAGTCAAATACAATACCTAACTGATGAAAATTTATTTCAACAACTACGCGGCTAAGGACCATGAAACATGGTATAAATATTCTTTATGGACTCCAGATACGTAATAAGCAAAGAGTTTGAAATATCATCTCTCAAAAAGCTAAAATAAGTTGGATAAAATCTCAATGAGCACCGTTGTTAACATTCACCTTACGAATGGGAGATTTGACATTGATGGTGACATTTGTCACAAGGAGTTATTTTTTAACTGTGTAAGCGAGCAATGTGAAGGACAATAATAAAATAAGTGAGAGACATGGCTGGTAAAAAAGCTTCCATGAGTGTCATCTAGAATAAAAAGTCAACTAGTACACAAATACAATTTTACTTAGCTTATCTATTTTCTTGAATTAAAGATATTTTTCACCAATAATATGGAGAAATAGTAATTAAAACGCTCTTTAACTTTATGGCATATCAATTTTATATAAAGCAAACGTCAACATAACATTGAAACAATTAAGTTAAATGTCTTTCTGGATTTTAGCTTTGTGTCTGTCCTAGATTATAATCAATCGATCTTCTCATGGTCATGACATTTTTATTTATAAAGACTTGGCTATTCATTAATACAATGAAATATTAAAAATATCTGTTTTTTAATTTACAAATTTAAAATCAAGGAAATTAACAGGAAGCGCCTGAATTCCTTACATTCTTGCTATGGACCAATGCCCATAAAACATTCCTGATATTACACAAATAAATTCTCTTTACTCAACTACTAGTCTATTACGAATATAACGTTGTGAATCAATTTAAACAGTAGAAAATATGGTTTATGGGAAATGTATTTTCTAATGTCTGTACCTCAGAGCTAGAGGAACGTAAGTCACAAATAGCAAACTTTACAGGAAACTTGAAAAACCCTGACACTTTCATATTTTAAAAACTGGTTGCAAGACTGTGCAAGATTATGAACTTTATTTACTTTCAAAATTTCTTTAAATACTATATGATTAATATGGATACAAAAAACTCAAATATTACAATTGATAATTAAATATGGGACTTACGTTGTTATGGCATAAAATTGAAACACTTCTTTGGACTTAAGAATGATTTATTTTTACAAAAAGAGGTAGATGCACACTTCCAATAAAGCTAAACTAAACAGAAATCAAAATATTGTTGTTCTGAAACTAAGTTAATGACTATTTTTACAAAAAGAGGTAGTTACAAACTTTCAATAAGACTAAACTAAACAGAAATCAAAATATTCTTGTTCTGAAACCTAGTTAATAATTATTTTTACAAAAAAGGTAGGCCCTAGTTACAAAATTTTAATAAAACTAAACTAAACAGAAATCAAAATATTTTTGTTCTGAAACCTAGTAACTTTTTAGAGAAGTGTTGCTTCCTAAGTTTCACTCCGGGTCTGATTCCTCATCACCATGTGGCATGGACTGAAAGTACAGCTTATACTCGTCTGGTACCCATTGGAGCATAGTCATCAGATCCTTATACTTTTGAGAACTAATTTTTTTCATTGTTCTTCGAATAGGTGGAATTGAGAGTGGCACACAGATGAGTCCATTTCGCCGAGGCCTGCGGTTCAGGTCCACACATTTGAAGTCATCTGCAAAGTTGGATTTGTAGTTCAACACTCCCATATGTTCTTTTCTCAGCTGAAGCCAAACGGTAGTAGATATCAAAAAAGGCTCATCATCAGTGTTCAATTTTCTTGTTATATATGGTGATTCCCTAATTTTTGTTAGATGCAAAAAATCTAGGAAATCATCTACATTCATTCTCTGTGCTATGAATGGATCCTTTTTCTTGCAGTTAGCAATGAAATTCACCCAATCATTGCATGTAAAAATTGAGTGAGAAGTCTGGTGCTTTTTGGCTCTTTCTATAATACTGTGTTGACCGTCGACTTCCATGTGCGTGTGGCCAGCCAAAAGATATTTGTGGTTAATTTCAGTGAAATTAGGAATAGTTTTTAGAAGCCAAATATACATCAAAACCATATTAATGTTCGTGTTTTGCCCGCTGCAATTATCAGACCAAACAGTTATCTTTTTTGTTGTAGTTGTCATTAACTCCTGAACAGCCCACGAGTACAGGCAAGACGCCATTTCATTGCCTCCTCTGCCTGCTGTTACCTCGTCCCACAGCTTACACCAAGTTTTGTTGTTTGGATTGTCATGAATGGTATAATTTAAAGTCCACAACTTCCGAAGGTAAAAGCTTTGTGAATTAGTAAGGTTAGGAGTTGGAAGGCACTTTTGTAAATCAACCATGACTACTCTATGTGTGATGTCATTCTTAGAATTTTCTTTATCCTGTTTTTTTAACTTGTATCTTAAAGAAGCTTCTTCCAAATGCTCCTTGTGATTTTTCTTGATTTGTTCTAATTCATCAGGAGAGTGATTATTTTTCATGTCTGTAAGGTTCTTGTCACATACGTCACATGTATCATTATCAGGTTGGTTAAAAGAAAGATTGAAATCTTCATTGAAAATTTTATTAAAAAGCCATTTTTTAGCAGATGGTATACCTTTTTCATTGCACTCTTCTGTGTATAAAGAATACATTTTTGAAATATTTAGGTGGTTCCCTAAATATTTTTTCTCTGTACGCTCTCTACTATAATGGCTTTCATAAGCCGGGTATTTTGAAATATGCTCTCTTATCTGTTGACAACTCTCTTCTGGAATTTTATTAACAGCTTTGTGTTTACCTCTGAGATCGGATTGTATCATGCCATTTTCATTTTTCTTTTGCAACGCGATTCTCATAAATGTTTCTGAAATGGACAACGTATTCAAAAAAAAAGTTTTGCAAACCTTTTCTTCACGCCCATCGACAATGAACAAATATGTCTGACTGACACTTTTTCCTTTTCTCGAACCATCTCGATGTCGACATCTTGTTACGGGTTTAACTTTAATACAAGAAACAACAAATTGTCGCTTGGAATCCCAGCTTCTGTCACCATTCCAAAACTCACGATTAATGAGCAACCTTTGTTCATTGCTAAAACGTGCATTACACTTCAATCTGCATGTTTCTTTACAAGGCGGCTTCAGAATCTTTTCAGCAAAAGTGACACCTTTAGACTTTGTGTACCGTTTACCACAAACTCTGTTGTTTTTTCTGACATTTTTTTCCAGTTTTGTTCATGCCTAACCCTTTTCTTACTTTTTATTGTTGTCATACTGTTAGGACAGTGGTTGATGTCATCATCAGTATCAGATTCACTATAAGGTACTAATGCAATAGAATTTACCTGAGGTTCACGAACATTCGTATTATTTGATTTTTCAACGAAATAATTACTTTCACTTTCACTTGATACAAAGTCAGCATCTGGGATATAGTTTGGGTCATCTATGTCATTATCTGGAAATGGGTTGCTATCGGATGATAAAACATCTTCTATGTCGGACCTAACGGCAGTCACAGGTAAGCGTACGTCTTCGTCAGTAACCCCTGAAAATTGTGTCAATCATTAGGATCTCATATATAGCATTTATTTATTGATATCACAGGAACATACTAAATTGTGTCTTCAGTAGAAAAAAAACTTACAGCAGAATCTAAGAAATGGCATTTTAATATTATAACTTTCACTTTACCTCAGCGAGATTAACTAATATCGCTCCAAACAAGTTCACTATTTGACAAGTTTGTATTTTAAGTAGATTATTTTACTTAATAGTCCTATATCTTATACAGAAAAGTCATATAATGTAGTTAGGCTGCACTGAAAAGTACATCTGCCCATATAAAAAGTAAAGTGTATAAAATAATTTGAATGAAACTTAAGGTTAAAAAAGTACACCAATAGGATTTTTTTTAATCAAAGAGATTGGCAGGTATCAGATGGCCGGCTGTCAAGGTGTTACATCAAACATGGGCAAGAAAACAAAAATAAATATTCTTAGTGATAGGAGGAGGATAGTGACATGATAAAAAATACAGGAACCATTAGTAAATACTAACACTATCAGCAATAAATTTAATTAAAAGCAGAAAAAAATTAGAACTCCGCTTTTAAATTCTGAAATTTCACATGTTAAATTTAGAATTTTAAAATGGCGTTCAAACGGTTTGTATTCATTTTTAACTCGTGTAATTATCTGCCTTCTACAACACGAGATCACTAATTTAGCCTTATCCATCTTAATTGATGTAAAACCTTTTGGCTGTTGGCTTGCCTGACTCCCATCTTATATCAATCTTAAACATTTATTATATAGATTTACCTTTTTGACAAGATTGATTTCTTAAGGGGAATTCGTAGATATTTTCCAATGTGTTGCTTAAATCTGGGGCAATCAGTCCAGATTTGTCACAAGAGCTTTCTACGATGAAATCGTTGCCAGTAGTCCAGTCTTCATTTGATATATCGTTGATTATCATGGGGTCTACAGCCTGAAAACCAACAGTATGGAATAAGTTTGTAGCAATCATAATGTGCTCATTATCATGGAGAAAAGAAAATACACATTGACCTAACCTTTAACCTAATTGCCATATTTTCAGATTTACTAAAAGTAAACTTAATTTGACTTGGGTACTGAATAAACATGCCATTCCTTACCTTTAATTCAGTTAAAGATGGTAGAGGACTTGTGTAATTTGAGGTAGTTTCAACATTTTCACATTCATCACTGCAACTTCCTTGTTGAGCCAAACTTACTAAGAATTTCCCTCTACATAAAGATTGGTTTTTTGAAAGATTAGCGCTATTACTCATTTCTTTAACGTTGATTCTCATTAACTACTTACTAAGATAAAGTCAATGCTCTTATCTCACAACAGCAACATGAGCAATCAGCAAAATCATAAACATACACTACATAACCTCCAAACCAACAATAAACCAGTGGCTCAGTTGACTAACATACTGCTGCATAGAGTAATGGAGTTGAGGCCTGCTCATGTTTGATTCTCTTTAGAACCAAAGTAACGCAAGTCCTGTGATGGACTTACGTTTAAGATCAAACCTAAAATTGAAAGGGCCAAAATAAAGTAAGTGGAGTTACGTTTGTGTGGCAAGGGACTTAAGTTGTTATTGACAATGCTAATTTCTAAACCGAATTTTTGAGTGGACTTACGATGTTACGGCTTAATAAAGCTTGAAAAATTACACAAGAATCAGTGAAAACCCGATATTCACAAAACATGGACTTACGTTCCTCTAGCTCTGATTTACAGATGTAATTGTTTTAGACATGTATATAGTTAATTGTTCTGTTAATTTTAGCACTTGCATTATCATATACTTTGTTGAAAACTGTACTTCAATGTTTGATTTTCGAATGATTATTTAAAACATTAAAATAATTCCACATAATATTAATGCAATATACGTCATATTAAACTAAGCACTATTTTGGAACAAAATACGCACAGAGGAACGATAAGTTTTAAATTTGTATACGCTTCACATTTAATGCCTACTGTTAATTTAAGATAAACACTAAACAAGACATGACATCAAGCCTGTGGAAGCTTCTTGTCAAACTGTCAATAGCAGTTTCACGGAGTTACACACGCTCAACTGGTTTGTTGACTGTTACTTTCCGTTATATATTTATTACTACTTAGTATGTGCTTTTTAAAACTATCAAGTTCAGTATATATGAGAACTGGTTAACCAATAAGTAAATATGTTTGTACTATTAATGACACAACAAAATGTTCTTTAATGTTAGAATAAATATCACGATTATCGATATCTAATTATTTACAAATAAAAATGTCTATTTTAAACCCCAGGTGCACTTAAACGTTATTTTTATCACACAAAAACACAAATAAATGTGTACAAATGTAAGCTACTATGATGCACTATCACCATAACAACATTTAACTCACTATTAACCGAGAGAGTTAAAACTTTAAAATAATATGTACATGTAGTTTAGATAAAATGTTTATATCTGATATAAATTCAAATAAATTCCTTTGTTGAGCCATATTATTTAACATATACACATGCGTTGGCTAAGTCAAAATTAACAGCCTAAAAACCAATGATACATTTTCAAGAAATAAAAAAAATTAAGCCTCTCTATAGATTTTACAGGATACAATATTAAGCTTAATGATTAATTTAGTAAATTGACTGTATGATCATTGCACAAGAGTTGGATTGGGCATACGAAACTTTGTATAAATTTACAGTTAATATTAATATATTAAAATTGCACCTTTTGAAATCTGCAAACAATGAGATTGATTCCGAACAGACTACCAATATGAAGACTTAAATTCCACTTTGTCTTGAATGAATTACATTATTTTCATCCTCTATGTTGTAATTAACTTACATTCATGGGGATACCCTTACCCTAGGCCTACTGTTTGTATCTTTGAGAACTGACAAAAAATGTTAAAGTATTTTAAATAAATAAAAAAAATATTTAGTTTGTATCTGTATGACATTAAAATAGTGATAAAAATACTATTGTAACAAAACTTGCTGTATAAAGTCTAAATATTACAAAATATAGGAATTGAAAAGTAAATATTACATTTTAGACATTGATTGTTTCTCAG
>JAQJVL010003439.1:0-40000 GCA_035578905.1 Stictocephala bisonia
TTAGAATTGCAATATAACTTCCAATTAAAGGTAACTTGAGTTTTTCTATTTACTTATCCCTCCATAATGAGTTTGTCACTACTGTCACATGTGACCTTGAATTGTTATAATTTGTTTGTTTTTATCTATTATATCAAATTTAACATTCTGAATGGCGCTTTGCATCTGAATATTTTCAAATCCAACTATTTTTAACATGTAAACAAAAGAAAAATGTTAAAGCTTTCACTTCAAGAACGCTAGTGTTCCATGAAGTGGAATGGAAAAAAAGGATCTACAACGTGATATTTTATGTCTCCAATAGTGTATATGAATATAGTACATAGTTTTTCATATGTATTATAGATATTACAAGACTATGGTATTTGATGTTATTTGGAGAGGCTGCTAATTATTGAAGGTTTTATGTTATTATGCCTTTTCACTCTCCGCCCTCACAGCGATTGAAACTTCGCTGTTTGTAGGTAGGTCGTTGAACAACCACGACCGTAACACTACTGCTCCAGTATGTTATAATCAAAATTTAGATAAAATATGAGGATAAATATATAGTTACAAAGTCTCGTTCATAATTTAGAAATAGGGCGCACCGAATTGGTGTTTGTGAAAACGGATATTAGCAGAATTTGCTTCCGTGCCCAACTAGTAATTCCTCATTGGATTACTTATTTATTGTTGTCATGTAGTGGCTTCGTGCCTATCTACATCTGAAGAAACTAGAATAAAGTCGAAACAACAGTACACACTTCCGCCCTGAAAGATGGGTCGGTCGTATTTCACTTAGCGCAGGCTCAATCAATTTAGAATTTCCAGACCGTGTGTGTGTGGTAGAATTTCGTGTGTTGACGGTCTACTGTAACGGCGAGGTCTGGAAATTCTAAATTGATTGAGCCTGCGCTAAGTGAAATACGACCGACCCATCTTTCAGGGCGGAAGTGTGTACTGTTGTTTCGACTTTATTCTAGTCTCTTCAGATGTAGATAGGCACGAAGCCACTACATGACAACAATAAATAAGTAATCCAATGAGGAATTACTAGTTGGGCACGGAAGCAAATTCTGCTAATATCCATTTTCACAAACACCAATTCGGTGCGCCCTATTTCTAAATTATGAACGAGACTTTGTAATTATATATTTATCCTCATCTTTTATCTAAATTTTGATTATAACATACTGGAGCAGTAGTGTTACGGTCGTGGTTGTTCAACGACCTACCTACAAACAGCGAAGTTTCAATCGCTGTGAGGGCGGAGAGTGAAAAGGCATAATAACATAAAACCTTCAATAATAGATATTACACTTCTGAATACACACTAAAACAATTAAATTTATATGTATACTAACGTTTTATTTTACAAAATACAACTAAGATTATCTTTTTATTTAAGAGTTGATTAAGACATATTAAGACGCTCATATTTATTCATGTCCATTATCTATATTTTTGTATCTTGCTGCTAGTTCATAACTACTTTTAGGTTATTGTTAATTTCAGAAACAATACAAAAACCCATATAGCCTTACTGTATTTGAATTATCACATCAGTCAACTTTACATGATAAATTTACTAAAAATAATGAAATTAAATATTTCTTTATTGTAGCACTAAAGTACGTAACAATTGGTAAGCTTAGGACTTAAAGTTCTCTATTATAATGTAACTCAGTAAGGAAATAAGTTGGAAGGTAAATGAACCCAAAAGGTCACAGGTAATGGAACAAGCTTGTTAATTACTTGATAGCTGCATCTTTAGGAATTAATAAAGATATATATTTACCACAATGATCATAATCATTGTGTAACCTGCGACAGATAAAATTTCTAATAAACCTACCTCATGGAGAGAGTTAGGATGACACTAAGAAACACAAATATACTACCACAATTAGAAGTGGTTTGACACATCATCAGCTATAATCAGCTGACCAATAGAAATATGAGACAATGGATTAGAAAGTGCCATTTACAGAAAATAAGGGACTGTTGGGCAAGCCTGAACAAAACATTTGTCTACAAAAATTATTTTGAACACTGATTTAACTGTAAAATTAAAATATTAATTATACAATAACACATTAATATTTACACACACAAACCAATATACATTAACAGTTATATGTGATTTGACAACTTTTTTTGTACACATCACTTTTATAGTAATATTTAATGCTTATCACAAAGTATAGGTATACATTTACTTATGATCAGGTGTAAGGTAGTTGTCCCACTAACCCAATATCTCTTATATTTTGTGGTTCAATATGATTGCTTTTTCATTTCATCAAAAATACTAAATATTAAAGGATTTGAAATCTAATTAAACCAATAAAATACTGAATAGAACAGTAATGCAACTGATATTGCCATCTTCTATAAATATTAAAAGGCAAAGCCCTGACTGATTCTCATCACTAATTCTCCAACTAATACTCTGTTATACAATTAATCTACTATTATTTGTAGTCAAAAGTCTCATGTCGAGGCCGAAGGACAGGTATATCTAATGCAATTAGCGGCGGGGTTAGTCTATTTATAAAAATCTAACTTCTGTATGTTTGTGTACAAAAAACTTGAAAAGTAGTAAATAGATTCACCTGAAATTTTTACATAACAATGCATTTATATTAAAGATTTGTTTTTTTATACATTTAGTTCCTAAAATTGTTAACGGGATAAATGTCAGTGCTGAAAAAGTGCTACTCTGACCCAGCTGGTTTATGTGCATATTATCAAAATAATACCTGTAAGTTCATTACTGTGAACAGATAATTGTTTATTTATATTTTTAAAAAACTAAATTAATTACAGATTATCAGACTAGCTCTTTATCCATGCCTTGCTACAGGATTAACATATAAACAATACCATAATGTTTTAGTTTATTTTAAATGTTAAATTTCACTAAGCAACACAGCTTATTTCTAAAGTGTTTATTTTATTTGATTTTATCTAACAGTTGATGGTGTCAAATAAATAAAGTAACTCCATTACATTATCATTGAAACTTTAAAGGCCATTGGTGGAGCCTTTAAGTTATCTACTTCTGCGTAGATAGTAGAGTTGAGTGGTTGAGATTAATGCAGCCAACAAACTCAGAAGATTACAAACTTTCATAAGCTGAATGTGTTTCTCACTTTGAATTGGTTTAACCAGTGATCTGCATGGCTACTTCTGGGAAGATAGTAGAGATGAGTGGCTGAGATTAATGCAGCCAACAAACTCAGAAAATTACAAACTTTCATAAGCTGATTGGTTTCCCTTATTGCCAAAATCAATTTCCACTTCATCTCAAAAGACTCAGTAGTTGGCACTGGTGGCGCAGTGCTGTAACCCAACTACATGGGGACAAAGTGTTTAGGAGATTGTAGGCGATAGGTTGGATGCTCGGTTCTCTTAATACCGACATGGCGTCTGCTTGATGGTTGCTATCGGCGTGGACACTACTAGAGAAGTCTGGAGTGTCCATGTTGGGTCCATCATTGTGCGGATGTTGTGTGGGGGAGATAACTGAATATCAGGCTTGTCAATTAGCTGAAAATCAGACCAGCACTACGTGGTTCGGATTCCACGTAAAGCTGTAGGTCCCTTAGTTGCCCTGGCTATTGGGATATTAATAAATTGCCCTTTCTGAGGAACAGTTGAACTCAGTTAATAACCAGACTACACTCATCCTACACTCATATAACCATTCATATTCGCCTTAAAATACCAACAGTGTTGTGTCGGCGTCTCATATGAAAGAATGTAAGATCAGACTCGTTGCAAGCTCGCAAAACGCTTTGAAGGTCTGAATACCCTTCCAGGTACTAGAAGTTTTCACAACTACAGACCCCTCAACTGTTTTGGAACTATAGAAGCAAGGCGAGTCAGTTGCAATAAAAAACCAAGTCTATCATTCAACTTGAGAACAGGATTAACTTTAAATGTTAAAGAAGAAGATCTATATCCCTTTTGCTTCAGTGCTTGTACAAATGACAATCTCTGGTACTATGGAATAATAACAAATGTTGCCAAAGAATATGCAGATGTAACAGTAGTTTCTTCACCCAGCAGGACCATCCCCTTCTTTTTACTGGCTCAAACGAGATGGTGTATGTGACATGCCAATTCGACACATCCTTCGACACCTCAACGGGAAGGACCTATCAATTCCCACCAGAGTGCACCAGATTAGTTGAAAATATATTCAAACAAAAAAATTATTTCATTGGATTGCAAGTCTTCTCAGTGAAATGGGTCTAATGATATACATTTAGTATGTGTAAGAACAGGTTTCTGTATACTTAATTTGTACGTAAGTATTAAGTTTATATTTTAATACTGAGCATATAAATCATATCTGAACTCAAATATTTTTAATTCACATTGCTTACTATTAAATATTAAAATGCAGTTTATATCTTTACTTTAAAAGTTATAGTTATTCATTGTTATTGAAAGAACTCACATCACTTGTAATTAATATATTGAAACTTGCAATGCGTTTTAGAAATAAAGGAACAAAATGCACAGAATAATTATTTTAGTAAATTAAAGCCCATACCATGCAGATAATTTAGGAAAAAAGATTTATTGATTATCTCGTTCCCTTTTTGAGATATTAAATTTAATGTAAAAATGTTTGAGTTTTTAAAACTAAACAAAAAATAAAAAACATAATTTTTTATAATATTTTAGGTTTAACTTAGACTAGTGAGGTAATTTTTTTCAAATTCCTTAGTACTCAAAGAACCTGCCTTGAAAATTTCATAAAGATTGGGTGTCAAATGAGGAAATGAGAAATTATTTTCTTTTCTATGTCATGTTTTGTTTGGCGCTATCCAGAGTGCAGGAATTAAAAAAACGTAAAAACTTTAAAGTGCCATAACTGGAAAACTAAGTGAGATAAAATTTCCAAATTTGGTAGTTTTCATTTGTCAACCATCTGTTAATTTTAATAATATATTTTTACCTGTAATTAGAAATGAAATGGAAAACAACTTAAATAATTTAAAACCTTGTTTTTAAATATTAACAACTTATCCATCAATGTTATTTAATATTTACAAATATATTTTTTTAACATATGTTTTATATTTTTGTACAATTTGGTTATTACGATCTGAAGAAGCCGTAACTGGCGAAAATGCATTAATCAAAAATTTAAAACTGTGGAATTATTAAAAATTGTTAATTTAAATCTTTAGATACAGTCAACAAATTCTAGGAACAAATTTGCTAGGAACACCTAATGGCAAGTAAATTAATTTGCGCTTTAATACATTCCATATTACAGTACACCTTATGTTGAGGGAGAGCCTTTAAGAATAATATCTCAAAGGAGCCTAAATAGGTAAAACCTTAATAGGAACCTAAACATGTAGGTTCTTCTGAGCTAATATTAACAAACTGAGAGTTATTCAAAACCAATAAAAGACAAAAAGTCGGCACTGGTGCCGCAGTGCTATAACCCAGCTACTTGGGGACAAAGTGTTTGGGAGATTGTAGATGATAGGTTATATGCTCGGTCCTCTTAATACTGACACGGCGTCTGCTCAATGGTTGCCATCGACATGGACATTACTAAAGTTGTCTGGGGTAGTCTATGTTGGATGGTAGTCTAGTTTCAGATGTTGAGTAGGGAAGAGTGTCAAGACTTGTCAGTTAGCTGAAAATCAGACCAACACTATGTGGTTTGTATTCCATTTAAAGCTGTAGGTCCTATAGTTGCCCTGGCTATTGGGCTATTAATAAATAGTCCTTTCTGAGCTAAGTCAACCTCAGATAGTAACAATGACTAAACTCGTTCATCTACACTCATCACACTCATTCGAAATCCGTATTCGCCTATATCTTGACGATCGGCGTCTTAAGAATTAATAAATAAATAAAACAATTTGTTAGAATTATCCTCCGAAAGAATAAAAAATAAAATGTCTTCTAATTGTTAGAAAAATTAACAATATTGCCAACTCTAAACTTTTTTTAAGTGGTAAGAATATTTTATAGGCCTTAAAGAAGTGGTAATACAGGAACAAACACTTCATTCTATTATTAAGTTGTGATAATTTTGCATATCTTAAGTTAACAAATAATTTATGACTATCTTTTGATCATGTTGGTCCTAAGTAAATCAATAATTACTGTGGTAAGTTATTTGAAAAAGTTTTTGTGTTTTCAAATGTAGGTATTTGTAGTTAAAGTACTTACTTAGACATAAGTAACAATTACAACTATGTAATGTAGTAATTTGTAGCAGTAAAGAGACATATTTGTTTTAAACTTAAATCAAACTATTTTACTCTTAGTCTGTGTGTTGTGGCAGACAGAAAGACCCCACAGCCCAGTTAATGAGGGAAACTGTCAGAAGAAATTAGTAACAAGCTTAAACATCCCCCAGTAGTTTGCTTATTTAGAGGTACAATTTAGTAAAAGTGCCCAAATCCCCCATGCTTATCTCACTAACCCCTCTTTGCGTTTGCAATATTACTCGTATGTCCGTTTCTTAAGTCAAATTTGCTTAATTTATGTTTTGTTTTGTTCCTCTCAAGTACACTATACCTAACTTTACTTCTCCTATTAATGTCATTCATGGGCACAGAGGGACATATAATGGAAGGGAATGGCCTTGAAAGTTTATACAGTTCTGTGTATGGCAGCAATACAGTCTAGAACATGGTGAATGGTCATTATTATGCAAGAGGTGTACTCGGGACATTAGCAGCATCAGCTATTTGCAACATATTAACAAATGTATGCCTAAATTGGGAGCTTAAAGATCTCTAAACTCTAATTGTATTACCAATTAAAACTTGCAATTAGGACAAAGGAACAGCTGACGAATATCAGTAATGTCAACCAAGCCATAGTTTTTTTTGTTTAACTATAACATATTTTTTATTAATAAATACTGAAACACCCAACAGATTTGGAAGATACCCTTTGTAGTTTCGTTGCCAGTTTAGAGGGAGGGAAATTTGTTTGTACTAAAGGAAGTTTGTCCTTCAAGGATTTCCATATTTATTATTAAATAGTTTATGCAGAATACTTATTTGTTCATTCCATGCAGTAAGGAAAACAGGATGACGGGTCTATAGTTCCATGAATTCAACACATCCTGCCAGCCATAATACCATCTGGCCATTTATTAAATGCGACTTGAAATAGTTTAGAGCGAGTTCTTCTCCAACTATATATTTTGTGGTTCATTTGTTTCAAGTTTGTGATTTTTAAACGTTTCATTTTTTGTCTTTGTGATCATATTTAAATTTAATTCTTTCTAAAATTACTTGATATTTAATGTAAAACCAAAGGAACTGAGTTCAAGTCTATCACAATATACAAGTATTTTTCAAACAATCTTTTTTTTCATAGGCTTAAAAATATTTAATTTATAAATTTAAACAAAGTATTTTAGCATTAGTAGTACTTTTTCTTTGCTTGTCACCTGCTAGTTGGTTGAAAAGATAATAATGTAGGGAATATACCACCATTGTGATGTGCCAATAATGGATGAATATTTTTTCTATTTTTTTTTATAAGAATATGCTTTTTTTGTGAATATTATTTTTTTTTTGCTTTTTTATGAATATTTTTATAAGATACTTAGTTTTATAAGTTATAACGAAACTTTGAATATATATATTATATATACTACATACAAATTGTTACTGTATCACCTTCTTACTCAGATTAAGTGCAGCTTACTAATATTATTAACCGCTTAACTGGTTTAGTCTTGATTTAATAGTAAGGATTATGAAAATAGTTACCGAACTTAAGAATATGTCAAACCCTATTCAATTATCAATAAGTAGGTTTATCAAAAATGATCTTCTGAGTTAAATGATGGTTAAAATAATAATGCTTTCTATTGGAATACCATAAATATGAGATGTCTAACACACTAACTAATATTAAAATAGTTGCAGTAACATCATATTAATAACTAGGGCTATTTACGTATTATTATGGTTTATTAAATTTAAATTGAGTACCCTTTTTCTAAAACATTGTTTTTGATTAAATAATATTACAACATGTTTCTACTTAATAGTCATACACTTGAAAATGACTATTAAGTTATAAAATAATGTGATATGTTTAAATAAAAATGATTTAGAAAAAGGGTACTCAATTTACATTTAATAAACCATAATAATAAAATAGTTGCAATATTGGGGTACTCAAAAAATAGAGTTTATTATGGTTTGAGAAGTTAACCCTCTATACTTTCATTTGAAATGTTAGCTAAAGGCTGACTTGTAGTTAAGGGTGCACCCAATTAACACTTATGGTATTAAATTCAACTGTATAATAATGATTAACACAACACTAAACATCTGTCAACAATTGTATTAATGTAAAACTGGGCAAATTAACAGAAAATTTAAGATAAAAAAAACAAACCTTAACCCTCCAGGTGCTGGGTTGAACTTTCTTAAGTGCTAGGCGTTTTTCATCATGTTTGCAACTGTATATAAAATATTTTTTTAAATACTGTAAACCTAATGAAAATGGTACATTTTACATATCATTATTTTCAGAAAAAACCATAGAATAAGAAAATATACTTATACAGGACTTATCTTTTCATGGTAAACTATTGCTGGATGTTATTCTTTACAAAGAAGAAAATCTTTTTTCAATTTTTTTTATTTGAGTTCATGTATCAGTTCACAAAAGACATAAAATGAAAATCCAAGATAGACATATTGTAGAAAACTTAATAATAAACACAAAAATATATACATGTTATAGGTTATCTTCTTAGACACATTCAGTTAGAGTAAAAAATGGAAAATTGTCCCATGTGAAAAATCACTAATACATGACAAGTTACACATTTCATTGTAACATGTAGTGTTATTTCACTTTTACAACTCAAAATATTTTCAGGTCACAAAATATAACAATGGCAATCAATAAAAAACTAAAATAATTAATTCAAAAATATATCTCATGTACAAAAATTTACATTCTGGAGCAATGACAAGATGATTTACTCAGAGTCAACTTCACTCTCAATGTCTGATTGTTCATTTAGTTCATCTAACACATTTATTATTGCACTAGACCTACTTAATTCACTCATTTTTTAAGATAAAATTCAATAAAACACAACATAAAACAATAATAATAGATTACAATAACAAACTTACAATGTAAACAAACACCAAGCGGCAATACACTGAGCATCTGATTTGTGTGTGTTGAAAACAAAACATACGCTTCTAAACAATTGTTGTATATCGGCTGTTTTGATGCAGACGTATTCCATAAATTATAATATGTTCTGCGTTTCTTCTACTTCAATACTATATTACATACTTTGTAATATTCAGTCGTTCAAAGCCGCTAGTGCGTTTTAAATAGATCGCGTACCTAACATCGCGCTACGCGATGTCAGCACCTGGAGGGTTAACCATTGATCCTTCAGCCTAGGGCAGCAGTGCTTTTAGGGCTTAGGCCTAGGTTAGTTTGATTGTTAAATCATTCAAAATGTACAATATAAATTATATTTTTCTCAGCATTGTTCAAAATCTAAAATATTTTGTTGATATATGTAGGCTATTTATCGAGTATTGTTTTGAGGAAATAAAAGCATTTAATTTCCTCATACTTCTAAAGAAATAATATACAGAGCAAAACTAGAATGAGAATGAGGTGCAAAAAGGCTTATTTACACTTGTATACATGTTTAATTTTAAACATCAGCAAATTAATTTATAAAATATTTAATGTTGCACTACAGTTATAGATTTCATAAACTGAACAAAATGTTGGCAGTGATGTCTGGTAAAAATATTTCAACTTACGATACTTGAGGCAGAAGATACCAACAGCCGACGATATTGACTGCTGGAAATGTAGCCTTGATATTTTCATGTACTACTGATTCACAATCAATTACAATAGTTTTTGGTTTGAAAACAAGGTCTCTTCTCTCGCACTCACGTTGTATACTTTCTAGTATATTGACATATATATCTTTCTTTTTGTCTTTTAGCAGTGAAAACACAAGTGGAACATAGGAGCCTTTGTCATAGCTGTGGATGGTTACTACCTGCTGAAAATCCTTAGGGGCGTATTCCAAAGTTCCATCTATTAAAAACGTTTCCTGCTTACAAAGATATTTCAGGTTTGTTTCCGTTGAAAAAACAACAAAACCTTTATCAATGTCATTTGTTAAAAGAAATTCTACTTCATTTGTTGTTTTGATCTCAATTTCGTTCAAAGCTAACTGGAGTTCATCTGAAGATTTGGGTAGCTTAGGTAGGCCTAACGATTTTAACCTAGTTGCTATTATATTATTTCTGATTAACCTCATGTCATATCTTGTGAGTGTGTTTAGTGTAGATGGAGTTTTGACGATTTCTTTACAAATAAGTTTAGACGGTCTTTCGTTTAGGATATCTACATTCCTTTTCACTGCATTAGATATCGTTGCCCTGTTAATAGTAGCGTCTTCTACAGGATTGTGGTCATGCTCACCCTCTACTCGCGAGAAAAGGTTTTTACTACTAACCGTATACAATTTCACTTTACACTTAGAGTTTCTTCCACAGCACCTCCAACCGCGTTCTCCGGTTCCTTTAACCACTCTGTATGGTTTGAACTTAAAATTGTTAAATATGACATGAACATTTCCACGCTCACTAAAAAGAGTATTTACCACATTCTCTCTTTCTTCCATTTCACAATATTAAACAATTACATTCAAAATAAGAAATCTGAAGCTACTATAATTAGTAGAGCCTTATAGTTAGTACTAAATGAAATACAGAACTAATTACAATAAGTATATTGTTACTAAAAACTTTAAAAAACTAAATTCACATGAACAAATATTAAACATCAAAATTCACACAAACAAATCTTAAACACCAACAACCACATTTTGGTGACATCCATTCAACTGGCTTGTAGAGTAGTAGAGTTGTAGCCTATTCATTCACTCCTCCACATCCCACAGAGTTAGAAAAACCAGTATTTGCCATAATTATATGTCTCAAGATGTTATTGAAGAATTGGTTCTAGCCACTGACTACAAGCAGAATGAGAAGACGAAAAGCCCCCATGTTAAAATTTTAGATTCAGACAAAAACAAAACCATTCAGGCAAAACAATTATATGTTATTTAATGTTTTTATTATATTTGCATGCTATTTATTATTGTTGTTGTTCATACTCCAAATATTAGTATATAAAATGGCAGATTGTAAATGATTCTCAATATTGCAAATGGTGGTCACCATTGGAAATAAGTAAAAAGCCAAAACACTAATACAATAGGTACAAAATTGAGTGCTTTTGGTCACTATGGAGTGATGACGTCTTGTTTTGACAGCGAGTGGTTGACAAGGATGACAAGCAGTGTTTTCCCTTTGAGGGAAAATTTTCCCTTTTGTGGGAAAATCAGGTGAAGAATATGGGAGTTTTACGAAGGGAAACGCATTTAAACAGGACCAATTAATTGAACGTAATATTTATACATACCCAAACAAAATTAAGTTCCACTTGTTTAAGTTCATACATTAAAAAAGGTCCTACAAAGACAAATCTTAATTGTCTATTTTCTCAAAAAAAATTCGTAATTTACGTTAAATTTAAGCGCACAGCCTCCGTAACGGCCTTCCAGCCCAACGTTTCCAACCTAGGTTGGTGTTTTTCCCTAGATAAACAATCTAAATTTCCCTAGATTACTCAAAAATTCTCTAGATACTCGTAAATGAATCTTACGTAGATACCAGCGAGTACATATAGAATTGAGAAGACATGTACACGAAACCAGGTAAACACTTTTATTAAGTTCCGATTAAATAGGAAGTAGATAAATCTATTTGAAACCTGTTGCAACTTCTTAAGGAAGGTCTCAACACCAGAAATATACTAATTGTTAAGTCCGAAAATGGTTCAGTTACATAGTAAACAAAAGCAATAAATAATTGGAATAAATCGAAAAAGCACATTGTATATTTTAATTAAATTTACTTTAATAATCATGGAGTTTTTAAGTCGCATAATATTATAATTTTCACATCGACAATTTAGTAAAACAAAATGGAGGATGAGAAATTATGCTTTTCCCCCACTATCACGATTTTTACGATGAGATAAGCATGGCTGGAGACTGAAAACCAGATCTAGATTTCAAAATGTAAACGCTAAACAGACCATAAAGGTTTTCACTTTATAATTCCTGTCTCCCCTACATACCGGGAAATTACCCTGAACGTAATATGAAATTACCCCAAGTCTTTTGTAGTATGAAGAATCCAAATTAAGGTTTTATCATACGTCAATATATTTTATATTTATTTCAAATATATATTCAATATTTATTTTTTGAGACTGCCTATATTTCCCTAAATATTAGTGTCTTTTCCCTGTTTCCTTAGGATCTTCAAAACTTCCCTAAATCTAGGGAAATTCCCCCTAGGTTGGCATCACTGTAGTCAGCCTTCACTTCGACGGGAATATGGGTATATTGCTGGCGTGGAGACTCAATGGCTAAGGCTTCGGACTGCGGAGGGCAAGATCCAAGGTTCAAATACCCACTGAGCCAACGGTCGGTATTTCACTCGTTGAATAAAGTTGACGCACAGGCCTGTAGGCCCATGTCAACTGGCAATCTAAGTTTTTTTAAATAAAAAAATCGGCGTTTATAGTTAATAATGCCATAATATAAATAACTAAAAGAGGTGACAAAAAACACACATGTTATTAATATATGTTTTTTTAGTTGGTGTATGAATCTTCTGGTGTATAATGATGGCGTAATGGCCGTTAATCTCAATTCCCGCGAAAAAGTAGTTTTTCCGTTATATTTCGTGAAATAATTAATTGTTATAATATTAATAAAAAAGCTTAATTTGCTACAGGATTAATAAAATCATTGACAATGTCCAATATTCAGCAACAGTCGTTTCAAAGCTTAAACTAACAAAAATTTATTTTCTTGTAAAAAATTCGAATTGTATTTTTGTGTAACAAAAAATACAATTGGATTTTAGTTAGTTGACACGATTTCAATCAAATTTATGTAGACTATAAAATGTGTTTTAATTATACTTTTAATATGTACATAAAACCAAAAACTTCTGAAAATTGTGTACATATTTAAAATTAATGTTATCTATTGTAAAAAATTCTTCTAAAGTGTAAAAAGGGTTTTCTAAAAGCCAACAGTAAAATATGTTTAAAAATTGTTTTTGTTTATACTTACTGACAGGCGTTTTTTTATTTTTTAGGGGTGAGAACTACCCATCTTCATAAAAATTTTAAAATGACAGTCTAATCGTATTATATTTTAAAATCACGTTTGTATATTCAGAATATTTGCATTTCCTGTTGTAGAACATAATTAATCTAAATGTCATGTTACAACCCCTAACGAGAAAAATTAATAAAGGCAGTTTATAAGTTGAAAATATGTTAAATTAATGTTTGTATATTAAAAATTCCAATTGTTTCTTGTTCTAGTACATAATTTATTGTACCTGATTGTATTGGTCAACCCCTAAGAACCACCCTTACTAAGAAAGAGACACGTATACACCCCGCTGGAGCAGGTGCAGTTTGAAGGCCAAAGCCGTTTGGTCCCGCGTCTGTTCGTTAGGCTTTGTGTACAAAAATAAGGCCTCTTTCATATTACACGATGTCGTTCGTACGAAATAATTTCGTACGGAAAATAATTTTTAGTCGTTTGAAGGAGAATATGGGACCTTTCACATTGGACGGTTCCCACACGGACACGATTTTTTCCCGTGTAGCAGTCGTCCACTGCCGAGGATTTCGCTCAGTGGCCCACCGGATCAAATGGGCGGGCGCTTGCACACTACAGGTAAATCATCTTGTGAAAAATCGGTCCGATGTGTGCGCAGTGGAAGACGTCGCCAATGCGCATGCGCTGGCACGTAACAGCTCAGTCATTCCTTGCAGTTTCTCGTAGGTTCGCTGGCTGACAGAGTACTACGCGCGGTTCTAAAAACATTAGCTTTAACGTTTAGTGTCACGAAATTTATATTAGTTTTAATTTTTTAGTTTTGTAAATGAGTGTTTAGTGTCGTAATCGTTTAGTGCATAGTATATATAGTTTCTGGAGCATAATGAATGTGCAGCCGGGTAGTAGTACTAGTAAATCAAATAAAAAAAGACCTGTTATTCATAGTCATACGCGAAGTATTATTTACAATGTATATAGTTATTTAAAGAAGAAAAATGAAGATTTATCGGAGAAGAAGTTGCTCTCAGAAGTGGCAGAAGCATGTGGAATATCCCATAGTTCTGCATATAAAATCGTCAAGGAAGCTGCTGAATATGGTGGCCGCAAACAAAAAACACACAAATGTTTAAGCCCTTATTTGACTTTTATTTAAACCAATTTTTATTTTATACCACCATAACATAGATAGGTGTAAAAGATGTTTTAAAAATGTTTACTATATTTTAGTTAAACCTAAATAGGAAGGCCTATTTATTATAGACTATAATAAAATATAGATATAAATATTGCATTAAATATTTGAAATCCTGAAAAGGGTAATTTAACAGGCTTATCACACATCATACATCTCTTGCGATTACACCACGATGCCAACTATAATGTTTTGTTTTGTCTTCCAGGAACCGAACAAGGACACAAACACATTACCTGTGATTTCAAATGATTGTGGGAAGTGGCCACCCAAAATAAATGACGAGGTACGGAAAGTGCTTGTTGAACGAGGGCCTCAGCAAGTCACTGACAAAGAGTTTCCTGCGGACAGTAAAGGTAGGAGATTTTCTTCAAATCATTACACAAGGAAGCTGTGCAACGGAGAACAAGTTCACAGAAATTGGGTACTATACTCAATATCGAAAAATGCAGCATTTTGTTTTCCTTGCAAACTGTTTGGAAACACGAATTCTCTTCTTGCTAGTGACCAAGGGTATTCTGACTGGCAAAACCTACACAAGACTTTGACCAGTCACGAGAAATCCTCTGCTCATGTTAAAAACTGTACGTTTTGGCGTGAGCTCTCTGTACGTTTACGATTAAACAAAACTATTGATGAAGAACATGAAAGACTTATCCATGCTGAAACTGAACATTGGCACCAAGTCCTGAAACGATTACTGTGTATAGTACAGTTTTTGGGGACACAGGGGTTGGCCTTTCGAGGGAAAAAGGATGTTCTTTTTTAACGTAACAACGGAAACTTTTTAAAATTGGTAGAACACATAGCAAAGTTTGATGTTTTTATGGCTGAACATGTGAGAAGGATCAACTCAAAAGAAACACACGTTCATTATTTGAGCAAAAATATCCAGAGCGAGTTCATTCTGTTCTTGTCAGCCAAGATCCAAGATAAAATCTTGCAAGACCTACAGCAAGCCACATATTATTCGATAATATTAGACTGCACTCCTGACGTTAGCCATACTGAGCAAATGACGTTTGTGATAAGATTTGTGAAGATTACTGAAAATGAAGATGTGGTAATTAAAGAACATTTTTTAGTTTTCATTCCTATTAAAGATTCATCAGGTGAAGGTCTCACAGAAGCATTATTGAAAGAACTAAAGGAACGAGGAATTCCTTTAAAAAACATGAGGGGTCAGGGCTATGATAATGGTTCGGCAATGAAGGGAAAGCATGTTGGAGTTCAGAAGAGGATCCTTGATCTAAATCCTAGAGCATTTTATGTTCCATGTGGAAACCACTCCCTGAACTTGGTAATTAACGATGCAGCTCTGTCTTGCAATAGTGCAGTAGACTGTTTCAGCACCATACAAGAAATATATAACTTTTTTTCAAGTTCTACTCAAAGATGGAGTATTTTGCTGAAAAACGTTTAGAGTCTAACAGTCAAACCACTCTGCAACACTAGGTGGGAAAGTAGAATTGAGGCATTATTACCCTTGAGGTACCATATTGAAGAAGTATATGATGCATTATATGAAGCTTCTCAAGACAAGAACCTTGATGCATTTGGTAGAAATGCTGCCGTAGGACTAGTAAAAAAACTGCAAAGCTTCAAGTTTCTGTGTTGTATTGAAACTTGGCATGAGATCCTGTATAAAACAAACATGGTTAGTAAACTGATGCAAAAGGTCACAAATGATCTTCAAAGTTCAATAGATCTTCTTAAGAGTGTAAAATCATTTTTGGAAACTATGAGATCTGAAGAAGGACTAAACAGCGTCATTACTGATGCAAAGGAACTTGCAGAAAAAATTGATGTTGCAGGTGACTTTGAACAAGAAAAAACAGTTAGACCAAGAAGAGTTAAAAAACAATTTTCTAACGAGAGTGAAGATGAAGCTGCAAGTTCTGGTAAAGATTTGTTTAAAGTAAATTTCTTCTTTGTTGTGCTTGATAGAGCAATATCCTCGTTAAAGGAGAGATTTGAACTGATGGAAAACCATAGTGAAGGTTTTAAATTTCTCTATGATATTGCTAGCTTAGGAAAAGCATGGAGTGAATCAGAAAGACAAACCAAAAGAATATGACATTAACGGAGATGAGCTGTTTGATGAGCTTCAAATCTTTGGACCAATGCTGCCCCCTATAAGTCACCCAGCTGGAGCGTTGTCTTTTATAACCAAACGTGGTTATGTGGATACTTTTCCAAATATTTTTGTAGCATTGAGAATCTTGTTAACGCTGCCAGTATCCGTGGCCAGTGGCGAAAGAAGTTTTTCCAAATTAAAACTGATAAAAACTTACCTTCGATCAAATTTGAGCCAAGAACACTTAAGTGGTCTAGCAACCTTGGCGATTGAAAATGATGCCCTAAATGTAATGGAAACGGACATTCTACTGCAAGAGTTTTCAAAATTAAAAGCCAGACGAATTCCTTTTTAACTGCAACATTGAGTATCTTAATTGTAATTATTAGGCTATTATTTTTTAATTTGAACTGTCTGTAATCAATGACTACAAATACACTAAGACGAAAAGTAGCCATGTTAAAATTTCAGACCAATCGTCCAGGTAGAAACTCGACTTTACGCAAACGGCCACTAGGAGGCACGAGCGCTCGCCCGCCTGCTCCCTGTCTTTCGGAGCAGCGTTCGTAGCGGCTGTTTGCGTAAGCTTCCCTCCCGCTTGTCTGAAAAATTCCCATAAGAACTTTTCGTCTTAGTGTATTTGTAGTCATTGCTGTAATACAACCTGACGTTTAACAATGACTTGTACACACAATATTGATTGTAGACGATTTTGTGTTTTCCATCATACATCACATAACTTAATAATGCAATGTATCGTAATTGTAGTCTACAATGTGTCACTGTATTTGTAAATGAACACTGGTAAATAAACATAAACTCTGGTTTGTCAGCTATTTTTTTTCTCCTAATTTGTTCCCCTTTGTTTATTATTTAGTTAGGTACAAGGTATGTGACATTTACCGTTCTACGGTGTAGTGTATGACGGTTTATCGGGGGGGGGGGGGGGGGGGCGCCAAAACTACTGTTTGCTTACACTATAAAATTAGCTAGGGCCGGCCCTGTATATATATATATATACAATGTAGCGTGTAATATGCTATATATTAAAACAATCGCGTCATTTAGTTCACACACTTTCTGAACTTATTACTTGACCGATTTTGATGATTTTTAAAAATTCAAAACATAATTTTGATTTTGAAGTCGTAACGGACCTAGATTTTTGAAACTCCCATAAGTTTTTGTCTTACACGGCGTCAAAGTTGCAGTGTTATTCTTATGGAGATTAATTTTAATTGACCAGCGGCACAAACAAAAAAATGTTAAATGGATTAAATAAGTTGTTAGATTAAACATAGAGAGCAGCACAGTAAAATATAAAGTTAATTATAAAATAGCGAATACATGTTTGTCTGTATGTTATCATCAGTCGTTAAATAAAATGAAAACATTTAAAATAGACTTGGTAATAACATTGGAGTGCAAATAAAGTGCAGTGAGTGAGCTACTGCAAATGAATTTAAATAATATGACTACTTAATACAGTTTAATTAATAATATTTGAGTCGTCACATGCCCAGGCGTTACGAGCGCAACGAGTGACGGGGTTGGCACACGAAACGTGCAGGGGTGTGCCCTAGTACAGTATTAATATAATGAATTGTACATAATTTTGGTCGACATTTAAACAGTGCATGTTATATATTTTGTTCAAGGATATAGATTAACATGAATAATAATGTGACATAATTTTTTTTTTTCATGTCTGACCATAACTTTGTCAGAGTTGCACTAACCAAAAAACAAAAAAGAATCGTTTTATCATTTTATGAGCTTTCTTTTTATTAATAAAAATGTTCTCCATAAAATCCAAACTTTTCAAGTTATTCTTGAAAAACCACTAGAAAACATGAATTTTTAGCCTTAGATTCACTCTTTCAATCAGAAACAACTCCGAAAATAACAACTTCTCGAAAACATTTTCAAGAATATTTTAAGCTTAAAATAAGACAATGTATCGATTTATGCAGCTGTTTTGCATGTAAAAATTTACATTCCTGAAAGGGGGTGGTTTTTACCCCCAATGTGAGAACGCCTATCGGTACCATATCACGTTTGTTTTTTGGGTCTTTCCCTAGCTACTACCAAATTTTCAAGTGAATTAGTATTATCCTAAATAATTTCTTCGCCAAAACGTCCAGGTACTGGACTAATTTGAGAGTATTAAACTGCTGCATGCACACTGCACACACTGATTCCGGTTGGTCATCGGTCTTCTATTTAACTTAATTATAGTAAGTTTTAGAATTTAGAACTTCTTGACTTCTAATTTTTGACAAAGCCTACTGTAGAATCCTGTGCTTAAAGATAAATGAATAAAGATATTTACATACATTTGCTCTATTTAAAGACTATATGACACAACACAATGCATAAGAGATTTATACATACAACACAAAATCAGTTAAAATTGAGAAATCAAACACAGTGAGAAAGTTATACCTTTAAGTAATAATAACATTGATCTAATGTTTTACAAGCTTATCTAGGCCTAATATAAATCATACAACAGTGTACAGTTAAACTAAGCATACATTATTTTGATATAATAAATTAAAACATTACTAAACTAATTTCAGGTATCAATTAAGTACAACAGTAGCAAACATTTTATTAAATCTTTTCTGATTAAAAATTAATAGTTTTAAAACATAAATTTACTATTTTATTTAAAGTTAGAGAGAATTTGAGTGACAAAAGTTCTTCAGTTCACGACAACGTAAGACAAGTGGTGGGGGAAATGATTTAGAGGAGCCAGCTCCCTAACAAGGGACTGACCCCACACTCCTAGACGTTTGTTCTTCTTCGGTTTATCACTTCATTCTCATTCCCCTATCGATTAATGTTTATGGATCCTATCGATAAGTCATGTTGACATGATGGGGCCAGATGTAATACCTTTTGTAAATTACAAATAAATAAATTTCGTGATAAAAAACTGTTACTGTTGGCAGGTCGCTTGAAACCCGTTACAAGGCCAAACACATCCCTCTGCACAATTAGTAACATTAACAAACGTTTAGCTATCCTTTAAAAGTTTGGCTATCCTATCTTTTGACCGAAAAAGTAATTTTGTTGCAAAGCTGATTACTTATTCTTGTTAAGCGTTAAAAGATGTTAACTCTAGGTAGGCAAAGAATCTCAAATACAAGTGATTAGTGGCTGCAGGGTACATCAAGTACCAATTTTACGAGCCTTAAAAAAATGTAATTACCCACTGTGATACTTATTTGCAAAGCAAATATACGTAAAACTATTTGAAAGAACACGTTCCACTGATGCATTTTCATGAATAAAACATTCATTAGCTTCAAGTATTTACAGTATAAAAATTAAAACAATTAGTTGATTTTGAATAGAGAGCTGACAGCAGTGGGAATCCAACTGAGATAAAGAAAATATTTCATTTTCAAATATTCGCCGGACAGAAGCTATAGTTGCTATGGATGTTCCAAATATTATACATTATGTGAGTTTCTCTACATCCTATGCAACCCAGAAATCACTTATCATGCCCCCATACTCAACCTAGACAAATAAAGAAGATGCATATCTACCATCTTAGTCCACATTTTGCTTTCCAGTTTCCATATTTTCAATTTTTTAATCATCTGAGTCTTCCCATTTTACGTTTTACATAATGAACTGTCCTAAATATGATTATTTACTATGTTTAGTTTATACAGATGCATTTTGTATTTAAAAACTATACCTGCTGTCATGTAAAAGAATCATTTTCATATTCAAGTAAAAACTGTACTTTGAAAATGAGATCATATCGTGGATAATATGACTTTATTCACAAGTATTCTATGTACTCATTAAAGAGTATATAAAATAAATAGGTCTCTTGCTAGCCGAGTGGTTAGTGCAGAGAGAGGTTCACAGGTTCAAATCCCGGGAGGTCCCCTTAAATTAGTCATAGGGGTTTGGAACGTTGTCGCTCAAAAAAATTTAAATACTTTATTATAAAAATACCACTGGCATAGGCAGTAAAAAAATTTGATGTATACTGAATTTGGAATAAATTTGCAACACTTTCTGTAAGTCTCTAAATGTTCATAATCGTTATTTTTAATTTGTTATCAATCCTTGAAAATGGGGGATTTTTTTGAAAATTTTGCTTAACGAAACCTTTCAGTAAATTGCTTACTTAAATATATACTGTTTTTTTGCTTTCCAACTGTGGATAAAAAAAAAGAAGCTTGACATTTCATTTCTACATACAAGACTGTTCTTTTTTTTTTTACAGTGATTGTTACTGCAACAAAAATATCTATCTATATTTGTTCAAGATACTTTTTTTAAATACGTGTTTTCACAAACAGTATTTCTTTGATTTTACATAGGTACCATGAAAATGTTGTACATTTTTATTTTTCTTTAAAATGCATCAATACAATTACTAATCGAAACTTACAATTACACAGACAATTACAAAGAACAATTACAGACAGAATTACCATCTTTTATGAGCGTATATAGAACTCATATAGAGATTTAGGACTTGTCCACCTAGGATTAAACCTAAAAAAAAGAATATTGTTAAAAATTTGTTGTATTTTGTATTATCTGTTAAACAAAATTTTTCAGATTTTGGTTAAAACCGATATTTTCAGGGTATCAAATCAATCTTGGACCTTTAGCTCATTTTATATTAAACTATTACTTAACATTGGCTACATTTTGAGAGTTGTGCAAAGTTATTACAGAAAATGCAGTCACCATGATCCAGTGTTGCCTGATTTCAAAAATTAAGTTATGGAAACTAAGATAGATAATAGGTCTATAAGGCAATAGTTTAGACAATGGAGAGGCGATTGTTGATGCTTTTAATATTACTCTGAATCTGTATATAACAAGTATACAACAGTTTCAGCTGCTGATATAGCTCTGAGCATGCCAACTATGGATGGGGTGGCCTGCCTGATCTTTGATGGACTATCTGAGAATGAAGTTTTAAATGCTATAAAATAAAATCAAGGACAAGCCAACAACTGGACCTGATTTTCTTCCCAAATATTTATTTATTGGGGTGTTCCAATATACTTTGCAAGCCTTTAACATATTTGTTCAACTTTAGCCTACAATCTTATATATTTATCCTGCAAAATGGGAAATCATGCCTATTTAACATACTATCTGGCTGCCGCAAGGCTCAAATCTAGGACCAACTTTGTTCGCGGTTCTAATTAATAATTTAGTTAAATATATCCAGTCAGCAAAAGCTCTTTTTGCTGATGATTTTAAAATATTCTTGCACATATTAAGGAAACATGACGCACGTTAAGGGGATATCCTACTGAAAATGGTGATTTTCTATACTACAATTATTTTCAATGGAAACAATTTTTTTTTAGGTCAGTGTTGACCTAAAAAGATGTTTTGCATTGAAAAAACAAAATAAAAATTATACTCTAGTTTTTTAGGATTTTTTTTGAATTTTTTGAGGCAAAAATCGTGTTTTTTTCAAGTGCTTATAACTTTTTTATTTTTGCACCAATTTTATTGGTCATAATCTCATTTTAAAGATCACAAAATTTAAAACATTTTTGTCTAGCAAATTTGTTTAATCATTTTTAGTTCACATTTTATGCCATGTCAAATACAAAATAAAATAAAAAATTGTCCAACTTTTTTTGAGAATTAAAAAAAAATACTTTTAGTAAACTTATAAAAAATTGGCTAGACAAAAAGTTTATAAATATACCCATAAAAATGTGGTAAAAATGTCATGGCTCTAGCTGTTATGGTTAAAAAGTTATAAGAGTTTTAGCTTTGAAAAAATATAAATTTCAAAGTTGCGGATATTAGCGTTTGAACATTTTGCAAGCACATTTTGTGGTTCGGGAGTGTATAACATTCAAAACACCTTTCTTTCAACAGTAAGTATTTTAGTTGTACAATATTTGAACTCATAAGCTTATAAAACTATTCAATACTAACAATTTTAGCCTTATTAGGCTTTTGAATAATAGTGAAAAATAAAATTGTCCGAATCGATAAACGTTAAATTTTGACACTTTATGAAGAACTAGTTGTTCATGATAATTAGAAGCTCCCAGCACCATAGGTTACACCTTCCTGCTCATTTAGTCTTTTTAGCTATCACTGTAACTATAAAATATAAACTACAAAATCAGAAAACTTAGCATAAACAAACTACAAACTGACAGCTGCTGTTGTTTACTTGATTTCTTCTTCGGAAAGTGTCATCTGTTGCTACACAGAGGAAAAAACACTTGTAATACAAAACAAGCATATGTCAGTTTATACATGTAATAAAAATAAAATAATACAACTAGTATTCATGTCAGTAATGTATAGGTATTCTTATAATAGTGTGTAAGAAGCTCACTGTGTAAGAACCCAAGTGAGCCCGCCGCGGTTCTGGCGCACCAAAAACTGATTGCAGATCTATCTTCAAAAAATTTTTTGACACTGATAACATTAGTTTTGAGGTCAGAAATTGTGTTTTTTATAATTCCTAATAACCATAGAAACAATAAAAAAATATTTGAAAAAAATGAAAATTTTCAAAAAAATTGCCATTTTCAGTAGGATATCCCCTTAAGTTATACAGTAAGATATTAACAATATATTTAAGTGGAGCCTTGTAAATAAAATAAATGTTAATATTTATAAATCAGGCCTTCCACTAGGTCTGAGAAAAAAAGTAGGACATTTTAATGAAAAAAGTAGGACATTTAACGAAAGGCGCAACAGTCACACTTAGCGTTGTATTATTATTATTTATTAATTGTATTCCATACGGGGACCCCCCTCGTTCCGCATGCATGAATTGAGAGCTAAAACAGCTGAATTTATCGAAGCAAAAATAATACTGAAAACTAAATCCAAGACTATGAAGTAGTTTTGTTCTCATTTGAACCTACAATATACTAAGATTAGTTCAAACGGGCATTAATCTAAATTTATGACTAATAAATTAGGTCTTACCTAATGACTCACAAATGAATGTTAAATTTATGAGATAAATAAATAGAAATAACACTTTAAAAAATTATTTCAACCCAAAATTCATGCATGTCCCCGCTCTTTATAATTTATTTTCTCTTTTACTACAAAAGAATAGAAATACATAACTTATTTATATTTTTTCATAATGTAGTATTTAAAAAATACTTAGAGAAAGGAAACTAAACCATTATTTATGTATCAAAAGTTCATTAGCTGTTTTTAATCGTTTGGTTGAAATGTCAATCATCTCTGAGGCTAATGACACTTCTGCAAAGTCTTTCCTTTTCATAGCCAACTGGAGCTTCTTCTTGCCTTCTTCTAGAAGATTTTCAGCAGCTTTGATCTCATTTCTTGCTTTTATCTCTTTTTCTTTAGATGCCTCTTTTTCTTTTTGTTCAGCAGATTCCTTCTGTTTCCTTACTTCTTCATCTTTTCTTTGAGCTAAATACTCTTTGTACTTGGAGCTTGCCCCTTTAGCTGCATCTACCATTCTCTTTGTTATTTTAATATTTTCTACTTTGCCATTGACTCTTACAAAATCTTTTACAACTCTCAAGCCAATTATGGTATGCTCATTGAGTGCCTTCCTTTCATTGGTCACAATATTATTGTTCATAGAAAACCCTCTCTCAACATCTGCATTTCCATGTGCTAGTGTTAGAAGTGAGGGCAAATAACTAGCTAGCTGAGGATATCTGGGTTTACCAGTTGATGTCTTTAGTTGAAAAACTTTATTCCAGTAGGAATCCACCCTCATGTACTTGACCTCAGTCTGTGTCTTCGATTGGATATACCAATCTTCTGCTACATCCAAATCTGATTGGTATCCTAACCATTCCTCTTTAAGTCTATCAATTTTTTCCTCTGTCAGACCATGTGGTACTTGGGTGATTATCCGTTTGAACATGTCATAGCTTTTTTCTTCTTTTCTTGCCAACCCATGCAGGCACTGCATATTTTTCAGTATTTTGTTGTCGATGGGCAGATCTTTCATTAGCTTGTTGGTCACAGTAATAAAAAAAGAACTTATAGCTTGGTAAAACTCAGACTTTTCTTTGTCAAGGATCTTTAATGAAAGTAGAGTTTTTTTAGCTTCACTTCCAACTTCTAAGTCTTTAAACTCAAGCAAGTTTGATTTTTTTACCTCTATGTGACTGATGTTGTTTTTGTGTTTTTCAATTTCTTCAGCTTTGATAAATTTTCTCAAAAGAGTCTTCATTAAATGGTTCATTTCATCATACAGTACATGAACCAATGGTTGTTCAGATTGAAACATTGTCAGAAACTTAGAAAATACAGCACTGATATGAAGCAAAAACTGCATTAGAGGAAGAAGAATGTTATTCTTCAAAGCAGAGCAGATTCTTTGGTACTTATAATTCTTGTCGAGACTCTTTGAACTTTGGTTTTGTGGCAAAAACTTGAAAAAATAATGTTTCAGTGCCTCATGCTGTTCGATAAGTCTTTTCAAGACTGGACCAATACTCAACCATCTGCTATTTACATACTGACAAAAAAAATGTTCTTCTACTTGCATTAGCTCTTGACTTTTCTTGTAATCTTCTCTTCTTGCAGCAGACAGTTTGAAAAATTTGAAGATGTCAGTTGCAAATTCATCTATCAGTGAAAATGGATGGTCACGAAGTCCACTTCCAAAAGCATTGTGGACTTTGTGGAGAGAACAAGGTCCAATGTCCACTAGACCTGGGGAACCTAAAGATTTAACCTGTGAGTTAAGTTTGGTAAAAAGGGACTTGTTCACATTAGGACCATCCATTGACACCATAATAGCTTTTGAAATTGAGACACCTTCAATTTCAGATGATTTGATGATTGCATCAAACATGGTTTCTGCTTCAGCATGGCCCAAAAATATCGAAGTTAAATACCGACATTGGACTGGTTCTGCTACCTGCTGTGGTGACCAATACCTTACGTAGAGGTCAAGTTGTTTTTTAACTTGAGTTGTAGTCGTCTCATCGAGGCACAAAGTATAAAAGTTGTTTGACTCTCTAATATCCCTGGTTAGTTCTTTAACTAAGAAAGGACCCAATCCAAAGGAAATCAAATATGAAGCTTTGGTTTTGTCCATGTTAAAGTTCTTGGCACTTTCACCAAACATTAATGTAAACACTTCATGAAGACCATCACAAGAAGCAAAAGAAAAGTTTGATTGGGCTAGCTTGAAAGCCCATATTAACTCCGCACGAATAGGATCCTCCAAAGTAACCGCACTTTCCTTTAGCACTGATGTTGTTGCGACACTACCGCTTTCTGTCACTGTGAAAACAGTTTGCCGAGCAGAGAATGCAACATTCGCTTTTGAATAATGTTTTTTAGTTTCACTGTGCTTAATTAGTTGGTCTTTGCCTCTATTTGCACAGGAAAAATAATGATTACATATCTTGCAATGCACTTCAAAGTCATTTTTGCCTTTCTTGCACCACAAAGACATAAGATGCTTGTTAGAATCTTGGCTCAAAAGCCAGTCTTCTTTGAAATGTGTTTCCCGTGGCATTTTTTGTACTATAAACTATTCCATCATCTTACTGCCTGAAACAAATTAAACACATTAGAAAATAAGCATAAAACCATTGAAAATAATAATATATATATATAAAATACACTATAAGGCTAATATATATATAAAACACAATATAAGGCTAATATATATAAAACACATCAAGTTATAAAATGCCAAGATTTGAAAGGTAGCTTTGCTACTTATAAATTGCAAAAATGTATGTAAACCGTTTAGTTGAGAAGGATTTTTACACAGAATACAATTATTTTATTAGCCTTTTATTGGTGTAAGTTCATCAGACAGGAATTAATTCACAAGCAGCTCTTGTCAATTAAATCCTATCTGATGAGCAGGCTTCCAACCCACCTTAGAAGCCTAAACGCCCTCCATCCACCCACTTCTTATTTTACAAATACAATAAATCTTTTTAAAACTGCCTATTAATATAAAAAATAAAATGATCCTTGGTCTTACATACGGTACATAGTGAGTATTTTAGAAGAAAAAGGCTTACCTTTAGGGTCGGGTAGGTTCAGAATCCTTAACACAGTCCCACATACAAAAAAACACATCGTCGGGAACGCACAAAGAGCAAAATAGATACAAAATTCCACACATCACACTATAAATCCTAAAACCCATCATCCAAATTGCATGGTTTTACCATGGCTTTACTTTGAAGCCTCCGAATTATAGTGTATATGTAATATTTAATTTATTTTTAAAAAACAGGCTAAAAATTCCAAGCAAATCTGTATTTTTGGGGTAAAATAGTGGATTATTCCTGAAATTTCAAAAAAAGTAGGAAAAGTAGGACATTGCTGAAAAAGTAGGACAAAGTAGGACATTTTTTGAAAAAGTAGGAAAAGTAGGACAAGTGGAAGGCCTGATAAATGTTTCTTGGTTTTTTAGGTCAAAAATACTGATTACAATTATTCTGTTAATGGGGCAAATATCTCAAGACTTAATAAAATATATAATAATGGAATGTTTTTAGACTCATAATTTTCTTTCAATTAACATATAGAAAAATGTGTGTCTGCTACAAATAAGGCATTAGGATTTATTTTTAAACAGAAAACCAATTTTAAAAAGTGAACAACTTTTATAACATTGTACAAGTCCTTGGTTAGTTTGAGATTGGAGAGTGCAACACTTATATGGAGCCCAGTCCATATAACTTGCGAAGAAAGCTTGGCGAAAATACAAAACAGATTTTTTCATTTCTTTTTTATAAATTTGATATTTACACCTTTTCAGTTCCATATGACGAGTTATTTAGTCTGGGTTTGGGGTCTAAGAATGATGAAATAGGTATTGAAACTACCAAAAAATAAAGTTTTTCTGTACAAGTTGGTCAGAGGAAAGATTCACTCCTTCTACATTGGATGGCCAGCTTGGATGGTATTTTGCTTCAGAGAACTAAATTTTAACAGTATAAATAAGCTAATGTTTAATTTACTGTATTGCTGAACAGTCATCCACTCTTCATCACAGCTGTTATGGATGATGTCATATAATTCAATAACAAATGATAGGGTGGTAGTTGATTTATATTCACATTATGTAGGACTGGGATACTGAGTACGTGGCCCTCGGACCGCATCCTAACACAAATTTTTAAGCCCCTTAACATTTGTTTAAAACTGCAATAATTTAGTAAAGTAACAATCACTTTTGTATTTTCATAAGCCACAAAAATGCTCAGTCTTTGTTTTAATGTGCAAAACACTAAATTAATAGCAGAGAGACAGACAAAAACATATGAAAAAAAACTGTATGTATATGTACTTGCGACCCTTAGATTACTTTGAAGAAAGTAACAAGGCTAGTCATGAAATCCTAGTGAGGAACCCTTATGTAGAGTGTAAACAACATCTAAATAACAACTAAAGCTTCTGGTAATGACCGTGTCAAGGTGTTATCTACAATATTTACATCATCGAAAGTTTCGCCCATGCTGTGATGTGGCATCCTCAGAAGTATCTATGAGACTAAAGCTTTAGTTATTAGCAATGACACCGGCCGCTCAAGCCTACGATATAAAACATCTAAATAAGTGTACAAAACTACAGAATAAATTATATTATATTACAAATTGTAACCTGTAACTATTAAAAGGTTCAATAAAAATATTTATTGATTTTTTTAACTCTTCCTTTGCTTTTATTGTTTTGAATAAGTACAAATATTTTTGTTGAAGTCATGAATTTGCTAAATGGTTAGCTTGTTCTAATTTTCTGAAAATTATATAAATTATTCTATTGTTATGTTTGCTGTTGTATGATTTGGTTTTTATTGTTAAATTAATTTTGAGGTTAATGAAGTTTGTGTTTTTGGAGAAGAAGAAAAAATGGGCAGGCACTTTACCTAGCATTACTGCTTTCATTGTAATTGGATTTATTCTGTTATGAGCAAAAAAATAAATAAATAAAAAATAAAATAAAATAGTTAGAGGTTATAACAATGAAGAAATTACTAATGTTTTGCCATTTCATCAGTATGAATAATCGGTTATGATTTATGTTCACCCTTCTGTTCAAGAATACTAATGCATAATAACAACTGATTGGATGACACAAAATTGACTATCTAGCCAGTAAATGGAGAAATAACAAATAATAAAGGAATCTGAATAAACGAGGCAAAGGTCTGGTTTATGGATAAGAAAGGGTAAAAAGCTCATTTAGCGAATCAACATGATGTTAACCCTAATCCTACAGGCTCCGTATTATATTTAAAATCAGTGAAACAATGATCGTCTCACCAGAATTATTTTATTTTGTCAACTTACATTATGCTAATTTCTCTTACTGTCATACAAATTTATTTTGCATGAGAATTCCTACGTATGGCAAAACTACCATAAGCTCAATTTAGGTTTGGTTTAGTAAGGTTAGGCTGGTTTCATTGGTTAGTTTTTTAAAAGTATATTAGTGCACATTTCCGGCTCCAACATGCTTAATAGTGAACAGATTACAGAACCCATGACTTATTTGTAATCGGGACGAAATTCTGCATAATTTCAGTATCCACAATGCAATATTTGATAATTATTCAATATAGCACATCATGCATTATTCAATATAACAACAAAATAATGGAATAACTTTGAAAGTACTAAGAAGACTTTTTAAGGAAAAACATTTTGCGTCAGCGAAAAGTAAGGTTTTTTTACCAAGAGGGAAATTTGATAAACGTTTTCTTAAACTAAAATATAGCATTGTGGGTACTCAAAGTGTGCGGAATTCTGTCCTGATCAAGAATATGTAAAGGATTTTGAAATCGGGCCATCTCCGGTTTCAACACCGGACCAGAGTGTATATGGACAAAGTTATTTTTGTAAGTATAGGTTAGGTTAGGTTAGGCTGGCTTTATTGATTATTTTTTAATAACCTAACCTAATTAAACCTAACATTACCTTACCAAACCTAACAAACTTATTGAAACAAGCACATTTCCGGCTCTAACACGCTTAATAATTGTCTGATTGCAAAACCCTTGCCATATTTGTGATCAGGATAAAATTCCGCTTAATTTCAGTACCCACAACATTGTATTTACACCAACAATGATGGATTTAGGAAAGAACATTTTTTTTCAAATTAAGCACATTATTTGCGTATTTTGGGATAAAAAACTTGAAAATGCATAATGTGCTAAATCAAATAATTACGCAATAGTACCTACCACAAAAGTTAAATTTGTCTTCATTTTCCCTTTCTTTCTGAAATTATTTTAAGTACTTTCAAAATTAACCAATTTAATGAGTGCTTAGAGAACAAAAAATTAAAAAAGGCTTATATTCTCTTTCAAATAATGACATAGCCTAACTTGCATCTCAGTATTATCAGGTAAAAGAAGTGTATAATTAAAAAACTCAAATGTTTACTTATTTATTTGATATTGCTCATTTGCGTACAAAAATCTAGGGCTCACCAAGTTAAGCAAAACTTGTCGATGAGGTCTTATAGTAAATAAGAAAAACAAAAACGTAGTACAGGAAAATGCATGAATATATATATATATATATATATATATATATATATATATATATATATTGTTATTTTATTTTTGAGTAATTATTGACTGGGCAGTTTAGGCCAGGCGCCTATTTAAAAAAATAAAAATGGCAGCTTAAAAATTTAAAATTGCCGCCATTTTGAAAAGGATATTTGTAAAAAAAATTACATTTAAATAATACATCAACACTATGAAGAACAACATTCATACCAATTTTCATGGTTTTATCTTAAATAACTTGAGAGATATTAAGTTATTAGAAAAAAACACATATAGAGATAACCAGATAATGGAGCGAGATAGACGATTTGTACACAAGAAAATTTTGTTTGTTTTAACCCAAGGAATTACCTCCAGACGTTTGTCTGGTTACTAACGAGACATCCTGTATGGTCTATAATTTCAAAATCAGATGGGGGAAAAATGTGTATTGGTCCTTAAACCAAATAAAATTAGATCAGATTATTAGAACATATAAGTTAACAGCAAGGCATTTTAATGTAAGACATGAGTAATTTATTGATTGAAGGCACTGGTGGCACAGTGCTGTAGCCTAGCTACTTGGGGAAAGTGTTTGGGAGATTGTAGGCGATAGGTTGGATGATCGGTCCTCTTAATACCAACATGGCGTCCGCTCAATGGTTGCTATCAGCGTGGACACTACCAGAATCAGTGTGGACACTACCAGAGAAGTCTGAGGTGTCCATGTTGGGTGGTAATCATTATACAATGTGTGGGGGAGATAACTGAGTATTAGGATTGTCATTAGCTGAAAATCATATCAATACTACGTGGTTCGGATTCCACGTAAAGCTGTAGGTCCCTTACTTGCCCTGGCTGTTGGGCTATTAATAAATTGCCCTTTCTGAGGAACAGTTGAACTCAGTTAGTAACCAGACTACAATCATCCACACTCACATAATCATTCATATTCGCCTTGAAATACCAACAACGTTGTGTCGGCGTCTCATATGTAAGAATGTTATAACTGGTCCTTATTGTAAAAATAAAATAAATAAAACTATTTCTCACCTTACCGGCTCAAGGTAAATTAACCTCAATGCTAACGCTGACCGTACTAACACTAACCTATTTAGTTAGACTGGATGTTTGTCCAGTGTTTCCATTATTAAGAATTAAGAAGTACAAATTACCCCTCCCTGGAGGCAAAAAATCCCTAGTTATCCCTTAATGTAGTGAAAAAAATCCCCGCTTCAATAAGTCACCTCTCTTCAAATAAAAGCTTATTTAAATAGCTTTTTTATGAATAATGACCAAAACTAATTGATAATGGATATAATATTAAACAAAAGTATAAGACATTGACAATAACAATTATTTGATTCGAGTAAAAATTCTTGAAAATGGACATTATTATTTTCTAAACTAAAATATAATTAATTATTGTTCATTAATGAAATGAAATGAAAATGAAATGAAATGAAAAACGTCTTTATTTATATTCAAAAGGCGAAGTTAGGGCTGCAAAGCCCTCTCTACCACTTAACCTCATCATACATAACAAGATATTTTCAAATATAAATAACAATTTACAAGGAAATACAAAATAGAAATTGCAATGTACTAAGTAAAACATATAAAGTCAAAAAATGTGAAACATTATATTTAAACTTAAAAATATTTCGACTATCTCAAACAAAACTACTGTTATTCATAACATTTATTCAAAACTACATTCATTCGGCACAATCACTCATTACCGCCACCACCAAGCCACAGCGACACCAACCACTACTCCCGCTAGGCCCGCAGCAGATAGCACCTCACCTCCGCCCCAAACAGTGCGCTTATCGATGGATCTGATATTATCAGGCAGAGCATTCCAGAGCCTGCACGCGGAGACAATAAATGATTTGTTGAAAGTGGTGGTGCGACGAACTGGATTAGCTAACATTGACTCACTACGTCTTGTTCTACGCACACCAACTTGTGACAGATAAACAAACTGCTCTGACAGATAATTAGGAATTTGGTTTTGAAGAATACTGTGCAACAATATCAGGATATGGAATTTTCGAAGATTGTTTAACTTTAAGATAGATAATTGGTAGAAAAATGGAGTAACATGATCCCTTCGCCTCAGGTTGAAAATAAATCTGATACAGTAGTTTTGGGCACGCTGTAATCTTTCCGCGAGCTCAACAGACATGTCATTGATTACAGTATCACAGTAGTTAAAGTGAGTGAAAACTAGAGTCTTTACTAACAACACCTTGACATTGAGAGGGAAAAACATGGCAAATCTTTTCAAAGTGTGTATAGCAGCAAAAACTCTATTACACATTACAGCTACTTGATCAGTCCAGTTCAAATTTTTATTCATAACAAGTCCTAGGTTTTTAACTTTGTCACAAAACGGTGATTAACAAAAAAAAAAACATTGCATAGAATTTATAAGACCATAGGTTTGGGAAGTGACTACATAGCCTTTGCTAGAGCTAGAACTGCATGTAAAGCCCTTGCTGTTGGATGTTACAACTCTTACATTTCACATGTTGATGGTCCTCTGGAAATCCTAAGGTTTTTTGGAGTCACATCAAGAACCTTAGGCGCAGTGACACTACTCCCATTAGTATGACTCTAGGCGACAGGGAATCTTCTGATCCAACTGAAATGTGCAATTTATTTGCTTGTCACTTCTCCAGTGTCTACTCTGAACCTGTTCAAGGCACTGTTGTTCTTCCCCTAAGAGACAACAATGTTTTCATGTCAAAGGTTGAATGCAGCGCTGAGGAGATAAAAAAAAGATTGATGCTCTTGACGTATCAAAAGGTATTGGACCTGACTGTATCCCTTCGGTCATCATTCGTCAATGCAACGACCTGCTGTGTAGCCCACTCTCTAAGCTCTTCAACCTTAGTCTCCAAGAAGGTTTCTTTCCTTCGTCTCTGAAAACTAGTTACGTGGTTCCAATTTTTAAAGATGGAAGAAGAGATTCAGCATCCTGCTATAGACCCATTACCATACAGTCACCGATTGCCAAGATATTTGAATCAATAGTCCTCGATCGCCTTAAGCCACTCTTTGCTTCAATTTTAATACCGGAACAACACGGTTTTACTAGTGGCCGCTCGACTATTACTAATCTTGTCCAGTACGAGGAATATATTCTGGCTGCCTTCGATAAATACTCTCAAGTAGATGCAGTGTACCTAGACTTTAGCAAGGCATTCGACAAGGTTAGCCACTCCTTGCTTATATCTAAGCTTGAGTCTTATGGCATTTTTGACCCTCTCCTATCTTGGTTGAACAGCTATCTGACAGGGAGATCATCCATAGTTAGGTTCGGTGGTGGCTTTTCTAATCCCTTCAGTGTCAAATCAGGGGTTCCTCAAGGCTCCTTATTAGGTCCCTACCTTTTCAACCTGTTTATAAACGACATTGGTGAGGTCATTGAGAGCAATTTTCTACTCTTCGCTGATGACATTAAGCTCTTCAGAGTTATTGACAGAGTCGAGGACAACAATGTTTTGCAGCGTTCACTAGATGGTGTTGCTAAGTGGTGTGAAGACAATCTTATGCAGCTTAATAAGTCTAAATGTTGGGTGGTGTCCTTTCATAGAGGTGATAATAATCTCAAAGCAGATTATTGTATCCAGAGCACTAGATTGCAGCACGTTCAGTTTATCAAGGATTTGGGAGTGCATTTAAGTCAAACTCTTTCTCCTGAACGTCATATTGATGTAATCTCTGGCAGAGCTAGTAGGCTACTGGGGCTTCTATCACGAGCTGCTAGAAGTGGTTTATCCATACACTCCATTACAACTCTGTATAAATCTCTTCTGCGTCCTAATCTTGAGTATGCTTCTGTTGTTCGGAAACCATTCTATCTTCATCACACCATCAGATTAGAAAGAATACAGAGAAGATTTATTAGACTTGTTGGTTCAAGATTGGGATTTCCGTTCTACGATGTTCCTGTTGAAGATTTGATGAAACAACTTGACCTTTGCCCTCTTGAAGTTCGGCGTGATCTTGTTGACCTCTCCTTCCTTTTCAAGCTGATAAATGGGAACATCGACTGTCCTGCTCTGCTCTCCAAGATTGAGTTCAGGATTCCACGCGTCACTAGGTCAACTGAGCTTTTTGTTCACAAACACCACCGTGCCAACTACCTGAAGTTTGGACCTGTGGCAAGATTGCATCAACTTGGAAACTCCGTCCCTACTGAAGTTGATTTCTTCAATGACAGTCTTAGCACTCTAAAACGGAAATTGGTTGCCTCTTCAACATAGGACGTGCAACCTACCTAGCACACATCCCTAGTTACCTCCACACTTGTTACCCACTTTTACCACTTTTTAGCTTGTTTTTCTTTTGATACTATTACTCAATTATTTTGTTTCTTTACATTGTCTACTTAATTGTACCACTATGTCTTTCTTGTATTATTGTATTATTGTTTTTTTTCCTGTCATCAAATTTATGTATGTAATGGCATTGCCGTTGAAATAAATAAAATAAAATAAAAAAATAAAACGGTAATCCTGTATTGTTAAGTTTGAGTTTTGGTATATTTGTCAGGTCAATGTTAGAAGTAAGTCTAGTAGAGCCCAACAATATTGTTTGGGTTTTTGCCTCATTGAGCTTTAAGCCATGCTTGACAGCCCAATTTGTGATAGACTGGATATCACAGTTAATGTTAGTTACGGCAGTAGGCAAGTCTTTCAGAGTGAAGTGAGTAGGTCGTCAGCGTATAAGTGAAATTTGCAGAAATTGATAACAGTAGTGACATCGTTAATGTAGAGTAAGAATAAGAGTGGCCCAAGCACAGAACCCTGGGGCACACCTCTAGTCACCAGTTCCCAGTCAGATTTTTCTGTTGTCTGCCTTTACACACTGCCGACGGTCCGTCAAGTACGACCTGATCCATTCAATACAACCATCAGAAAAACCACCAGAGAGCATTTTTATATAAAGAAGGGGATAAAAGGGAAGTCGAAAGCTTAGAGAAATAAATGGGGTAAAAGAGGGGAAGTAGGGACTTATCAATAGCAGAGCGGACATCGTCAGAAATTTTAAGAAGGGGAGTGGAAGTATGAACTTGAACGGAATCCAGATTGGAAATTGGGGAAAAAAATCCAGCACTCCCAAAACGATGAAATCTGAGGTGGACTAACCTTTCGGGGCTTTTTGACAACCTGGAAAGATATGATAGGTTGAAGTCTGATGAAACTTGAGGTGACGAAACTTTTTGTAGAGGGCGCACAATAGCAGTTTTCCACTCAGACGGAAAAGTAATGGGGTTTAAAAGATTTTTGAAAATAGTGTAATCACAGTCGATGCTGGAAGTAAAAGTTGGAATTTTAATGGGGTTTTTATCAGTACCGACTCCTTGCCAGTATCCTCATCACGCTCAAGCAAATCGCCCAGTACCTGAGTAAAGCAACTGATGGCGAGGGCGGCTTTTAACAGGGGTATTAAATTTAAAAATTTTTAAGATTGATTGGGGAGCAATGCTTTATAAAACTATTACTTGGGGGCAGTTTTTCCTTATTAATCTACTATAGAATTATGAGGTCCTATCATTACCTTTACTGATCTTGTATCTGAACAAAAACCTCCCCAATTATGAAAAGGGGCCTTTTTTCATTCAGTGACTTCATTTTTAAATTTAAAGATCCCCCCATTACAAAAGAATCACTACTTAAGGACATCCATAAACATCAAATTTAGTCCCGTGGTCGTCAAGGTTGTAAAATGAGACAACAATTTGTAGCTAAGCTTGTTTGCAATGTCGTGCACTCATCAAAAAAGACTGAAAAAATTTATCTGAACTCTAAAGTACTTTGTTATTTTCTGATTCAAATGGGTAAAATCCGTTTGTTGTTTTTATTTTCCCTGGTTGAAGTTTACCACATCACGCAATGGGAGTGTCGCTATGGGTGTTTTATACTGTGGTTGTAGTAGATATTTGGAAGAAGCTAGACTACCCTAAAAACCCAAAAAAGGGGACGAGCTGCCCTGTAAAATACATAAGAATTTCTTTGTAAGCATGACTTCAAAAATTTCTCTAAACTAATATTGAAAAGACTAGAAGAACTTGTTGTAACATTTGTAGCAGAAAAACCTGGTCAAAGACCAACTACAGCCCAAATATTCATTTTAAAAGAAGTAACATCCAATTTAAAGGAGTTGACAAGCATTACAAAAAACTGTTCATTACTTTGCAAAATCAATGACAGTATTGTAGCCCAAAAATGGGGGACTAATGAAAAAAACCCAATTTCCGAAAAAATTTAAAAACCAACAAGAATGTGCTCGAAAAGACAAAGAAAAAGTTAAAATGAAAAGAATACTCTTAAGGTTTTTAATATTAATTCATGGTTAAGACAAGGAGTGCACTCTCTTCCTTAATATTTAATATAGTCATAAAAAAAATCAATGTGTTCGTTTGGCTCCCAAAAAAAAAAGTCTCCAGCTCGCTTTCAGTTTAAATTTAAAATCTTGCATCGACTCCTTGGACGCGATGAGGGGCCCTTTGGTTGTTTCATCGACCTGCCCGGGGCGTTTATTGCGTGGACATCAGTTTTTGATAAGTTACGTAAATTGGGCATCAAAGGAAAAGCTTTAAGTTGGATTCAGTCATATTTTTCGAGAGACCCATGTAACTAAAAAAGACTTTTTTATAAAAACAGAGTCAAAAAATCTTCCTCCCAAAAACCTGAAACATTTCCCTTTTTGGTGTTTTGTTTAGTAAAGATTAAAAAAATTACATATTTATTCTTTTTCATTATTTAATATAAAAATTAGGCCATGCGAGCGAAAGAACCATCTTTCTGCGCATCGAACCCCTTTTTATTTTACATGAGTTTAAATTTGGGGAAACCCGACTCTGCGACCCCCTTTTAAAAAGGCGGTGAATGGGAACGGATGCAAGCTGTAAGGAACCTTTAGTCGAAGACCAAAAGAACATGGAATTTGGGGTTGACATTCAAAAAGAGGTAAAGTTGTATAGTTGCAAATCTATTTACACAAGGGAAAAATTAGCAACGAGTAAATAAGGATCAAACTGGATTTTAAAATTCTGAATTTTTTAAATTTTTAAAATTCACAAAAAAAAATTAAAAGTTTTTTTTGTAAACTTGCGATTTAAACCCAAAAAAAAATTTTTATAATTTGTTATGGCAAAATTTACAGAGGGGTTTTTGCTTTTAAGGGGAAAAGTTTTTAAGGGGGTTTTTTAAATTTTTAAAATGCAACTCAATGGGTAAATAAAAAGTCTAACTCTTGAAATTGGGTTTTTTTTTTATACAGAAACGCAAATCCTGGGCAACCCAAAATCATATGACCAAAAATGCGTAATTTTCAGTTCCATTAATTCTCTAACTGAAAAAGTCATTATTTTAAATGGTCAAAATTTAAAAAATTGATCCTTACCCCAAGTCGAAGTAACATTGCTAATTTAAAAAAAAAAAAAAAAAAAAAAACGATAGTTAAACCCAATTATTTTCAAGCCCCCTCAAAACAAAAAGAGTAAGTTACTTGAAAACTTTGTCATTGTAATTTTGTAGCAATTAAATAATGTAAAAAGTTTTAATTTCAGTAACTACCGTACTCATAATACCAAGTAATCAATTTTTGTTTTCCCTTTGGAACACATAATCAAAACAACTTATGAAAATTTCTTAATTAAATAAAAAATTTTCAAGAAAACTACCCCAACAAAATTTATACAATACAAGCACAAATGCAAAAATATATTACAAACAGTAAAAAAGAAAAATTAGGTGATAATTCGGTGAACCCCGCTCACCTTTCCCCTCAGACCTGAGGAAGGTGAGGAAGACACGTTCCCGGTTGAGGAAGGTGGTGGGGTTCCCCAAAATCGACACCATAGTATTTGTGCTTTTTGTATTGTTTTTGTAATATATTTTGTGCATTTTGTGCTTGTATTGTAATAAATTTGTTTTGTGTGATTTTAAAAATTGACTGTATTATGTCCCAACACGTTTTTGCTAATTAAAAACATTTAATTAATATATATCTTTCCCTTTCCCCCTTAAAATTTTTGAGCCAACAGTTGGTTAATACCTCCGAAAAAATCTCCCACTATCCTTTTTACTAAATTTAAGGAGTTCCTTTTTTTTCCAATGATTACAAAAAAATTTCAAAAGGGTTTTCCCTCGGGTTTTATAGACCTAGCTTAAACCCTCTCTCCCACTCTTCGAACGGTGGGCAAGAAAAAAATTTTGTGTTTATTCTTACTGGCTCATTAAATCAATTTGTTCCATATGTTTCGTCAAACATTAAACTGAAACACCGTTTTATGATTTAGTCTGGGTCCATCTCCCCATTTGAAAATGAATCGAAAACAATAAAGTAATAATTGTTTCAAAACAAAAAGTATCAACGATTTTCCGGAGATGTTTTTTTTGCGTTTTTCAGCGATTTTTTTTGCTGTTACGAGCATTGTTTGAATTGGAATAATTTGAAATATAGATGACTTGTCAATTTGTTATCTAACTTTTTTTTTCAACAGGAAACCTAGAGAGAAAATCTTGATGTTGATTTTGACAGTGCGTCTGAATTCAACATTGTATTTAAACCCCTGAAAAAAAATGGGAGTTTTAAAAAATTCTAGTGGCTGCATAATAGGTAATGTTCTGTCGGATAAATGTGGAACCCGTGGGTTGTGATTTGTAAATTTGTGTGAATTTTTACCGTAACAAAAAGAAAGAATTTCTTCTGGTCCCAAAAAAATTTTTTGTAGTTTCTTTTCTATTTGGGGCTTTTTCAAAAATTCATTTTACTGGGTCCCAACGCAAAAAGCAGGGGTTTTTTTGTACCATTTCTAGTCGGTGTAAAGTACTGCCCGAGTTAACTGAGAAGCAATAATTTTGAAAAGCCGGTTGAAATGTTTCGAGGTTGTTTCACTTGTTACTTCCGTTTCACTCTTTTCAAAACTTTCTTGATTCTTTACCGATGAAAAGGTTTTTTCTTTTGCAGAGGGGTATTTAGAGGATGACATAAACCCGAAAAAACTGTTAATAAACTTGCTGTAGTATGTTTTCTAAACCTAAAAAAGATTTTTTTGCTCTGTCACGTTAGAAGTTTCTTTGCGCTCTGTATTTCTTTTATTTTTTTGGTTTGTGAATCAAAACGCTCTCATCTAGATGTGCCCAAGGTACTTTTTCAATTTTTGAAAAAATTTCTCTTATCTTTGTTGAACCCTAGATAATTTTCTGCTTATTTTTTAAAAATGTTGTAAACCCGTTTAGTGTTTTTCAAATGTGGTACTTGAATCAGGATATCGTAAAAAAAAAATTGTATACCCCTCAATCCCCGTAAATTTAGTCCATGTATTTTTGCCACAAAGGAGGGGCTACTTTTTTTTCCAAAATAAGTTGTTGACCCTTTTGCAGTTCTTTGGGTTTGCGTTTTTGCAAATTCCAATACATTACCCGTGTAAATATGCATTAAAATATATCTAAGGTATTCACCACAGACATTATTCGTTCGTTAACAAACCAATAGGGTTTGTTGAACTGAACTGAAAACGGGTTTTCTATTTTTGGTATAGATGGTTTCCCTTTATAACTTTGTTTTAAGGTCATTTGTAATCTGCCCACAACCGATGTTCCCCTTAGGCTTAACTACCGGTACTGGAATGGTTTTTCCTTTTTTGATATAATGTTCAATTTCTTTAAATTTTTCCATTTTTTTTTCCAAAAATAGGTTACTTCTCTAGGTTTTTGTATATCAATGTGATCCTTCTTGAAGGTAAATTTGCTTTGTACTCGGAAATGGAAACCCCAAAATCAAATTAAAAAAACATTTTTGAAAATGTTTAAAAATTTTAAGTTTTTGCCCTTTTGTTTCCACAACAGTCCTTATCTACGTAGTCCGTTTTACTTCCCCCGTACACTTCTGCCAAAGATGGATCGACGTCTTAATTTTTTACGTGAATTGCCCAAAAAACTTTTTTTTCCTTTGGGAACAAATGTACACCTCTTGGTCTGACGACTC
>JAQJVL010003439.1:45000-61118 GCA_035578905.1 Stictocephala bisonia
AAATTAACAATTAGAATCAAATTTATTAAGTATATTATAGTAAAACCCCAACGGATTGGTAACGAAGATTTCCCAGATAAATTCGAACATAATGCTCTTTTAGATGAGTTAAGTGAGCAAGGAAAGGGTTGACCTTGGAAAGAAGTCAAAACCATCGCAACCCCCTGTTTTACCTATGTGTACGTAGTTTTAGGACCGTACAATCTAATTTCAATGATATAAGTCTCGTTAGTATCAACAATATTTACAGGATCTATTTTAAAATACAAATTGATAATACATAGTAAAATACACACAAAACCCAGTTAAATACGCTTAAAATAACAAGGAAGTCGATATAATAATCGAATATGAAATAATCGACTAAATTAATCGAATGGATATAATCGACTAAATAATAGAATGTGTATAGTCGGCTAAGGTAATCGGATATAAGTTAATACTTAATCGACTAAATTAATCGAATGTATATAATCGACTAAATAATCGAATGGGTATAGTCGACTAAGGTAATCTGATATAAGTTAATCGAATATGTATAGGTTAGGAAAAGTGAGGTTAGGAAATGTGGCGGGAAACATGGGCGCCGCCATCTTGGATGACGTCATCAAAAATGGACCAATCAGAGCTCGGGCCACAACGCGGGCCCCTTCTACTCATCATTATTAATACATTACAAATGTGAAGAATATAAATCTAACATCTTTACCTAATAAAACAGATTGGTACGTTGCAACATTTTTACACCAGTGGGTGTCGGAATTGGCGGGAATTCTTCGTTGCATCTCTCCTCTATCCCCACCACACCACACTCGAGTCATCTTTACTCCGTTTAGTTACTGGCTAGGCACTTGTCACTTGACAGAGTATCGTCTTAACTACTACTACAGGATATAATCATTGATTTTATACACAAATAGATTTCCCATCCAATGTTAAATTTTGAGTCTTAAAATATCAGATGTTTTTGTGGTCCATTGTGGGGCGCTAGTGTAGGCCTATGTAAATATAATGCAGTTTAAACCAGCTGTGGTTGCGGGCCACACAAACTAACAAAATTACTGCCACAAATATTTGTTTGGCCACAAATACAATAGATGGTTTATCTATTGTAGGTTTATATAATCAATGATATAATGCATTACGACTACTCTACTTTATTCTTTACTCTATTGGTAAGGCGTGGATCAATCATCATCACGTACATTATTTTATATTTCTTTGAATAACTCACCATCAGGTTTTAAAAATATTACGATTAAAAAAATACATTGTCGTCTGTTCTCTGTCCAGCTGTCAGCTTCTAACCTAAGTTGAGTTTATTTTCTGTTGTTAATTCCTTATTAAAGTTTGTAGGTTGTTACAGTTTTTGTTTTTTAAAAAATATTGGAATAAAATACTGGTTTTTGCTAATAATTGAAATATGTGAACAGATGAATTTAAATTTGAACGTAGATTTTGACTTGACTAATTTATTTATTAGATATTGAATATAGCAAATTGACAATAAATGCAATGAAGGTGAGGATTTACTGTAGAATATCAAAATAAGGCTCTAATATATTTTATGTTTAAAGCTTACAATAGTTTAATTTTTTCTGAGTATTTTATTCTTGGCTGGGTAATTATGCACTTTTTTGCTACCAAACAAAACTGGAACATTTTGCTTGAAAAGGGTCTAGAATTGGCTGTATTTTCACGAGATATGTTTTTTACTCCGCGGAAATAACGTATTTTATCGAAAAATTCGAAAAAAACCAATGTCACAAATTTTAGTATTTTTGTCAAATTTCCGTTAATTTAAATGGTATTTTATTCATATTTTTTTATTTTGATGTGTTTTTTTGCGCTGAATACAAATTTGAAAACTATTTTGGTCTATTACAAATATTTCTTGAGAAATAACGGAATAACTACTATCGCGGCGGATCGCGATTAGCGGCGGTCATTATATACAACAACTATTAATCACAGAAACCGATTTCACCTATATTCCCGCTGGAGTGACGGCCGGCAGGCCGTTAGGGAGGCCCAAACGCTCGAATTTAATGCTAATTAGAATTTTTGTTGAGAAAATAGACAATCAAGATAAGTTAGGTTATGTTTGGTTATGTCAGTAAAAAATGCATTTTTCGAGCTGAAAAAATAATTTTACTACAAAACCAGTTATATATTTGTGTTCAGCATAAAAACACGAGAAATGGAAAACAATTTGTCGAAAAATAAAGATTTTTAAAAATATTGGTTTTTTAATTATTAGATAAAAAATTAGTTTTTCGATTTTTCTGTAAAAAACGAGTTTTCTGTGTTGAAATAAAACTCCTCAAGATATATAAACTCATTTTTCTTCTCTTTTAAACATGAAATTGTATTTTAAGAGTTGACAAGAAAGTGCATAATTACTCTTGGCTGTAAAGTGGGATAGTGCACATGTACTGATAGTTACAGACTTGAATGAAGGAGGGTCACATGTAGTATCTAAAATAATGAAGGCGTTTTTATGTTTATTACAACTAACATAATGACCTAACGAATTTATGTAGTACACATTTAAAATAAAACGCAAACTAATATTTTACAGTTTTGTATATTTTATAAACGTACAAAACATTTTATTTCTAATTAAAATAATGCACTTTATGTGTATTTCAACTGTAAACCTTTGTTCTATGTTTATGTGGAACTGAAATGTTCATGTAATGTTCCTTGATGAACACAGTAAGTTATTTTGAACTAATCTTATAATATTAAATTGTTATGCTAACATGATGTGTTATTTAATATAGTAGACTACAGGGTTTTTCACGACACGATAATAATAATATAGATATAGAAATGTTCAGGGGAAAAATAAGTAGTAAAGTTGTACAAGGTTGTTTTTCACAAATTAATTAAATAACAATCAGTGATTTGTTAAACAATTTATCAATTAAAAAAAGTGTTAAATTGATCTTTAACAAAAAAATGCCTTATGTAGAAAATATTTAATAACGGGATAATTATCATGCAACTTAATAGCCCGGTGCGCCTGCTACAATACAGCCTGTAGAGCGCCTAGGAACCAGGGTTAGGCCAGGGTTCATTCAAGTCTGTAACTATCAGTAGTGGTTTTTTACAAGGTGTGATCATGGGCTTAATCAATATTTGTGTTTACATAGGACTTTACTTTCTGGCTTTCATTATGGTTAAGTTCATAGTTTTTATATAGTACAGGGGCCTTGTTGATTTTTTGGTTGAAATTTTTTTCTTGATATATAAATAGATAAGAAAAAAATATGATTATTTTTTCAGCGGAAAAAAGAGAAAATTATGAAAACTTAAAAATATTTTGCTGTCATAAATATAGCATTGTGGGTATTCAAAATTTTGCCCTGATCACGAATATGGTAAGGGGTTTGCTATCTGACCATTATAAAATGTGTTAGAATTGAAAATGTATCGGTTTTAGTAAGGCAGTTTGATAGACTAGACCTAGTTTGGGAATTTTTAGGTTTGTTATTTTATTTATTATATCCACGGTGCCCCATTTTTACAAGAAATTTCATTGTTCATTGTTGTACATTTCTAAGATGCTGATCATAGAGATATGGGCGAATATTAGGAGTGAGTGAGTGTGATGAATGTAGATGAATGAGTGTACTCATTTTTACTATCTGAGTTCGACTTTGCTCAGAATAGAGGCAGAAAGAACTATTTATTAATAGCCCAACAGCCAGGGCGTGTTTAGAACCAATATAAAATAAATTCAAGGGAACAATATAGTAAATGCAAACATAGTATTAACAAACAGAAAATACATAAAATATAACAATATAAAACTGCAAACATTTAAAATATATAAATAAATTTATCGAATACGTAGGTATATAAGTAATAGTAAAAATAATAATATAAAAGTATATAAATATCAGTGTTACAACTGCAGTCAGTGGTCAGGTGGTGATGTGGTATTAAATTCAAGCATACAAACAGAAAAATATAGAAAATATAACAACTCAGGACTGCAAATATTAAAAAAAATATAAATAAATTCATCTTAAATAAGGTATTTGAGTAACAATAATAAATAAAACTATGATTGAGCCTTTGATTTAGAGGTTGTTAGCTGCGGCATGTTTAAGATCAGTGAGGCTGTCCACAAAGAAGTCAGTAGAGCGGCAAATATCATCCCCAGAAGAGAGAAGTCTTGGGATAGGACTATAACGGATGTAGTCACGAAGCAAGTGGGCCAGCTCAAAAAAGCCTTTGTGATCTTGTACCAGTGGGGCATCGAATTATATCAGCTCCAAAAGCAGTGGACAGTTTAAGTTGTTGTTAAGGAACTTGTGGAGAAAAACTAGGTCAGCCGGGTGGCTAAAGGAACCACTTAGGGTTCCTCCTTAACCATAAGTGGTTGGAGTGCATTACGCTGTTCAAAAAGGTTCAACTGGAACGTCCATGTAATTGAACCCTTCACGGATTCCAAGGTAACGTAAGAATCTGCGCTGAACTGACTGTAGCCTCCCAATAGCACCCAGCCTGTAGGGAGACCATGCAATGGAACCATATCCATCAACTGGCAGACTAGACACTTCCGCAGACGTCATTTATGTGAAGGTCAAACTCAAAGGAAGAATCAATTAGCAATCCCAAGGTCCTTAATGTGATTGCACCTCTCGACAAGCTCGCCATCTAGATAGTTATTTCCAAGGATGACATCAGTCTTCCTACTAAAGGTGATAAGCTTGGTTATTTTGTTTACTAACATACCATTGGCATGGCACCACCTCAACAAAGTCTCAAGAGCAGCTTATAGAATCATGCAATCTGCAGCAGAAGGAATTTCCAAGAAGATCCTGATGTCGTCTGCAAAAATCGAAAATGGGACATAAATTGCTTTTTTGATGTCGCTAATATAGATAGTAAACAGAAAGGGTCCTAAGAGCGATCCTTGAGCTACACCGGAGGTGACAATGAAAGCAGACGACATCTTAGAAACAAAGTGGACAGTAAAGGAATCACCACAAACTGAACCAGCCGAGCAAAGAGCCAACAATCCCATAGCCTTCAAGTTTTATGGGATAACAAAACCTATCGGATAACAATTGTGGCCCATCACAAACAGTGAGAAATCATAACCCCATACAGCATAGACATAGGCTAGGTCCTGAGTTTGGGATGGTAGGACTTTTGGATACAAACTCATCTGTTTCTACATCAGGAAACTATCATGAGAGCCTTATTGAAGCTAATTCCAAACTGTAAAAACACGGAGGCAAGTAAGTAGAGAGAAGACTGATATGAAAAGTAGTTAGGCCTAGGCCAGTGCTAATAGCAGAAAAATTTCTATTACTGGGAAATCTACTAGCAATCATAACCTCAACATTGCTGATCGTGTGCGGTATCTGTTTGTCTCAAAATTTGGTACTGAAACACAATGTGATGACATAAAGAACTATCTAAACGAGTTAAAAAAGGAAGTAAGAGTGTTGATAAGTTAACATCAAAGCAGCCTGATAAATACTCATCCTTTAAAGTTGGTGTCCCATCAAGCCTGTATAAAGATATTTATTTACCAGATATTTGGCCTAACAACGTGTACGTGTCACAATTTGTGAACAGACCATCAAGAGCCGAAGGTAATTTAAACTCAAAAAATCACCAGACTCAGGAGGGCACATAGTAGACATTGAGTCAGCTCTATATTTGAAAAATGCCAGTCCCACTAGGCCTATAAAACTGTACTACATGAACATTCAATGTTTGAGGAATAAAATAGAATTAGAAGTAGTTTTAATGCAAGAATATTATTCCTTTGTGTGTCTTAGTGAGCACTGGTTGAAACCGGACGAAGTTGATTTTAATATTCCAGAAGGCTACAAAATTGCAAATATTTTCTGCAAAACGAACTTCATTCGAGGAGGGATGATAATTTGTGTAGCACCTTTTATTAGTTTTAAGGCCATTGACTTAAGTCATTTCTGTCAAGAGATCCACTTTGAGGTTACCGGAGTAAAACTGCTTATCTTTAACCTCTGGTAGTGACTGTACAGGTCGCCAAATGGTTCAACAGACATATTTCTAAAATCTTTGGAGGAGCTTTTAGTCTTTCTCATCTGTTTTAGGCCTAACGCTAAACTTATTTTAAATGGTGATCTGAATTTGATGATTACTACAAATAAAGCAACAGTCAAAAATTTCTTGAACTGTCTTAGACAATTTGGATTGTACTGTGCCAATGGCAAATCGACTCGTAATGACTCGTGCTTGGATAACATTATAACTAATCTAGGATGTCATGAGTATAATATATTAGTTCAATATCCGGAATTGTCAGATCACGATGCAATACATTTTGAGATTTTAGTAACAGACTACTGCCAAGGCTGTTCAGACAGTAGCCTACTGAATATTGATGATAGGCCTAAGCCTAGTCAGCCCTTCACAAAAAGAAAAATCACCGATATGGAATGGACCATTTTAGAGACCTTTTTGAAAATGAAGCATGCGAACTTTTACATGAGCCTAACATGTCAGCAGATTATTATTTTCAATCTTTCCTGAAGAGATTCTTGGAAATTTTTAACATTGTTTTCCCATTACAAACAACTGTGCTGTTGCCTAGGCCTAATAAGGACTCCCGTCAAGTGGTATACACCTCAACTTTAAAATATGAAAAATCACATTTTATTACTGCAGGACTATTTTAATAGGACAAAGTGTACACAAACACATCAAATGTTAAAACACGATCGTCACCAGTATCGTACAGCTATCCGACAAGCAAAAAGGGTAGCAAATGAAGAATTCATCGATATTGCCTCAAACAAGTGCAAAGCAGCTTGGTCGATAATTAACAAGGCAGCTGGTAAGGCATCACAAGGCAACATAACCTCCGAACTATCTGGTGATGACTATAATCGGTCCTTTGTGACTTCGGTTGAAGAAATCTGCAATAGTGTGAGTTCCTATATGGATGATTCTGTGCATAGAGTGGAGGTGTTGAAAATTCCAAGTGTGCAGTGTGAATTTCAGGAAGTGACATGTCAAGAAGTATTCAAGGTTATCTCCCACTTAAAAAATTCTTATTCTAAGGATATTTATGGTCTGTCCAGTGCCTTATTGAAACAGGTGGCTGACACAATTGTACAACCTTTAACTTTTTGTATCAACAACTGTATAAAGGAGGGTCTTTTTCCCTCTAGCCTAAAGCTTCACGGGTAGTTCTGATTTATAAAAAGGGGTTACGCTCAGATCCAAGCAGCTTCAGGCCTATCTCTTGCATACCAATACTAGGTAGTTTTTGAAAAAATTAAAAAAAAAAAAAAAACTGTATTCGTTCTGTTCTTTGAACTTAATGATTTATTTTGTATTGAACAATTTGGTTTCCGTAGTGGTAAGTTAACTATTCAGGCTGTAGATGGTCTAGTCAAGAAGTTACTTACAACCTTGGAGGAGAATTATAGTGCTCAGGTCACCCTTTGTAACCTGAGCAAAGCCTTTGATTGCGTAAGGCATGATATCTTACTTAAGAAGTTAGAATATTATGGTGTCAAAGGGAAAGAACTGTCAATTTTTAGATCCTACTTAGAAGAGCGTAGACAAGTTGTAGATATAGGCAGAACTTATTCGAAACCCTGGAAACCAACTACGGAGTCCCACAAGGGTCAGTGTTGGGCCCCGTTCTCTTCATTATACTTATGAACGATCTCAGTATCAAATTATTTTTTTATTTTTTTTTTTTTTTTTTTTTTTTTTAACATTCGCTCATCTACACTCATCACACTCATTCGACATCCATATTCGGCCATATCTTGACGATCGGCGTCTTATGAATAAATAAAAAAAAAAAATAAAAAAAAAATCAACTTACCATGTTTTACAGCTGTATATGCAGATGACAACACTCTTGTAAATACTCATGTTAATATAACACAGCTTGGTGCCATAAGTAGTAATGCCTTAAAAACTGCCACTGATTGGTTTAGTACAAACGGTTTGTTCTTAAATGAAAGTAAAACTGATCATCTTATTGTTACTTTAAGAGATCCAGGCCTACAAAACAACTATAACAAATCTGTCAAATTATTAGGTGTTACTCTAGACTATAAGTTGTCTTGGTCTGACCCTATTGAGAATGTATGCAAAAAGTTGTCGAGAGTGATATTTTTGCTGGTTAATGTAATGTATCAGCAACATACCTTAAAACAGCCTATTTTGCTTTTTTTGAGAGCATTTTGAGATATGGCCTGGTTATATGGGGTAACGGAGTTGGTATGGATAGGGTTCTGGTTGTGCAAAAAAAGCTCTTAGAATTATAACTTATTCTCAGTCACTTGAGCACTGTAGGCCTCTGTTTGTTGCCACAGGAATCCTTACCGTAATAAATTAGTTTAAGTTAAAACTAACTTGCATAACTATCCTACTAGAACTATGACACATGACCGTAATACAAGAAACTGTAATAAACTAGAAAGAAATAGATGTAGATTAACAAAAACCTTGAAATATCACTCATCTTTAGTCGTAAAAATGTTTAACAATTTGCCTACAATTTGCAAAGACATGTCCTGTAAAAAGTTCTTAGATAAACTGTGCAATTGGTTGAAGAAACATCCATTCTATAACATTAAGGAATTTTTCGATTGTGTTATACAAGAAAATGACTTTGTTTGATCTTCAAATGATGCACCAATAGAGTCTATTTTGTATATTTTTTATAGGGCCTAACCAAATGTGAAAGTTACCTTTAACTAAATCTCTATTTGATGAAATATATATTGATATTATGTAAATGTCTGAATGATCAATAAATGTCTTATGTCTTTTGCCAGAAGCAGGCGGTGATCAATCCTATCAAAGACTTTGCTAAGGACGATGTAAACCTTATCAACCCGACTTCCCCTGCCAAGCGCATTAAGTACCTGGCTCTAGAAGGATCGAAGGTTAGTAACTATAGATCTCCCAACTGAGAAGCCATGCTGTTCAACAATAATATACTGCTTAAACAGTGGCCTGATTGCATCAAGCACCAAGCCCTAAAAAAATCTTGCTCATTGTAGATAAAATAGCAATGGGACAAAGTTCTCAACCCTTGTATCATTTCCAGCCTTTGGAATAGGCACGATAAATGCTTGTTTAAGAACCAAAGGGAAAGTCCCTCATGATAGGCTCAAATTAAACAAGGTACAAAGCAAATGAGCCAGTTCATTACAGCAGTATTTTCCGATACAATAGTATTGCTCCGATTGTTATGTTGGCAGTTGGAAGTAAATATCGTCTGTATAGTGTATGCATCAATTGTTTGGTGCAACTGTAATTAAATTTAAAAAAATTAAGAAATTCATTTACTATAGTCTTCCTTGCCACAGTCTTCAAGACCGGGGTGTCATCCATTTCATTCTAAACAGGCCTAGGACAGGGGAGTTGTGTCAGGTGATAAGGTTTTTTGATTTGGTAAATTTGTGAGCCTTTTGGGCTTATTGTTATGTGTTCTAAAAAAACACAGTTAAATTATAATATTGTTTTGTTAACAAGTAATATTTAATTTGTTTTATGAAAAGTTTATTGTCTTTTATGAACTTGTTTGAACTTTTTAGGAAGGTGGTTAAATAGTTTTGTTGTTAAATATAAGATGGGGGTTTGCTTATTAAATGGAACCTATGTTGGATTTAGATTGGTTTTATTTCTAAGTTTATATTTCTGGCATTTTAATCTTCTAATAGGTGGTTTGTTTTCATTAAATGCTTAGTTTCTAAAATGTAAGTGGAAGTTAAGCTTTAATGAAATCTTACTTATCAGATAGACAGCAATATGTTGAAACCACACAAATAATTAAAAATAGAGTCATAAAAATAAAATCTAAAACTAGACTAATTAAATATTCAGTGCCAACGGATCTGTACTTGGGCCATTTTTATTCCTCTGTTATATAGGTAAATTACCACAATGCCTTGAAGAAATGAAAATTAGTAAAGAATTTCGGCTATTTGCTGATGACATAAGTCTAACAGTCGCTGACAATAATATTGACAACATTTTTCCTGGAGTTGAATCAGCAATAAACATTGTAAAAAATGAACTAAACACATTAAACCTATTACTTAATGAAAATAAAACCACTTTTGTCAAATTTTCTTGTAAGAATTCCAAAAACTTGAATACAAATCAGCAAATTCCTATTACATTTCATGATTATACAACATTTTTAGGATTGGTAGTAGATAACAATCTCAATTGGTCTGTTCACATTGATAAACTATGTTCTAAATTAAGTTCTGGTATTTTTGCTATTAAAAGATTATCTCTAGCTTGTAACTTAATAACGCTTAAATCCATTTATTTTGCATTGATCCACTCGCACATCTCATATGGTGTGGAAGTGTATGGGTCAACATCTTGCTGCAATATGAATAGAATCCTATCCCTCCAAAAAAAAGCCATAAGAATTATGTTAAATCTTGATTATGATGCCACATTGTAAAAATTATTTCACGGAAATGGAATAATGACAGTTTACAGTCTCTACAAAATATAAAACCGTTTTGTATGTGAAAAATATTATTGGCACATTACCTAAAAATTATGAAAAACATAGCTATAATACAAGAAATAAAAACAATTTACAAATAATTAAACATAATAAAGAAATATTTAAAAAGAAGCCAACTTATATTGGAATACAGTTTTTTAACCACCTCCCAATATCGATAAAAAATGAAATAAATATGAAAAAGTTCAAAAAATTGTTAAAAACATTTTTGTTGAAGCAGCCTTATACAATTTTAATGAATACTGGTCAAAGACAAACTCATAACTTTGTATTTTATTAATATTTTAGTTTTAAGCAAAAATTGACACCATTCATGTATACAATTGTATATTTGACGAATAAAGAATATTTTGAATTTGAATTTGAATTAAGTGAGGGTGTGGTTTGAAATAGTAAAAAGTTTGCCCAATATTCTTGAGGTGTCAGCATGTTGATTATTAGGATGACCTTTTTCTGTAAAATTAAGATTTTTTTGAAGTGATCTTTCATCAGCCAAGCCCCAAGCGAAAATTCCAAACTGTAGGTGTGATGCAAACAAAGCATTATAGGCAATTTTATTCAACATTATTAAATCATTTGGTGAAAAGATTAGAAGTAATATTTGTACATAAATACCTTAATTTACAATTGGCTATTAAATAATCCACGTTGAACATTTTGGTAACTATGTTTATTTATTAATAATTAATTTATTAGCTGTAATTAGTTGTTTGTTATACATAGCGCTTAATATTTTATTGTTTTCATTTTTTCGACTTTTGTATCATTGGCTTTATTTAAATCTAATCTAGTTTAATGTTGATTTTTAATTAGCTGAAAATCAGACCAATACTCTGTGGTTTGGTTTCCACATAAAGCTATAGGTCCCTTAGTTGCCCTGGGTATTACCATTGATTTTACTATATAAAGAGATACTCCAACCATATGGGAGAGTTGTGGCGAGGCCCCAAAACTGTTTTGAGGCCCCACGCTGCGCTGCGCATAGCCCTATTTCCTCTCTCTCACAACACTCTTCCGTCCTCTCTCTCACTTCCCTCCTCTTAACCCACTCTCCCATTCTCCAGACAGCCGCCCCGCCCTCTCCTTCCTCAGGTCGCACACACAAACAACGTCCTGCTTAGATAATTGTTTACGTTATTCCATATTGCCAACGTTTATCCGGGTTCTCTGTTTTCATATTTGCTTGCATCTCTTTCGAATAATAAAGATTACTGTGTTGATACTATTACAGTAAAACCCAGTGTGACATTCATATTGAATAAAGAAATATTTATAACTAAATAAATTAAAACACCATATTGATTTATATGATTAACACATCGTGTATTTGTAAATAGACACACTTGAATAGACCGCTAACTTATCGGCAATGCTGGCGATAATTACTGCTGATTTAAGTAAACATTTTCATATTATTTAGCCCATCTGAAAAATCTTTATTTATTGCATTTTAACCATCGATTAGGTGATTAAATCGAATGTTGTACTCAATCATTAATTTTTTCATATTCGGTAATTGATTAAAAAATAAATTGTTTTCAAATCCAATCAATGACTCTCATTTCAATTATGAAATTAATCTGCAAATATTCCTGAAATATATAATATAGTGAAATATTAAACAATGTGACATTATTTTTTTTTCTTTGACAAAATAAATAATGAAATAGGCCTATGATATTTATATAGAATAATAGCCTACTGGGCAAAATATAAAAACCCAAGTGAGATTCAAAGTTCATGATAGGGTTAGAAAAAATCATAACAAATACCACTAATTTAACTTCTATATACACATCTGTTTTTTCATACACGTTTCTATTATTTTACTAGATGTGAAAGTATGGATAAACTGCAATTTATTTATATTTAATTTCTCTGGAAAAGACACTCTGGAATTACACTGGTAACACTTCACAAGTAGCGTGACCAGCAAATAACATAAAATTTTAAGTAACCACAGTCTAAATAATAACAAAATTAACTATAGCTGCACTCTGTGGCGTTTTTAATTATAACAATTCGAATATGACTTATTTACACAACTGATAATGAACACAACAAACAATGCCAAGAACTAACAAAACTATATAAACAAATAACTATTTCAAATAATCAATAATATAGGTAAAAAAATAATACGTAAATATGGGTTTTGCGCATATTTTAAACTGTAATAGTATTAATTGAAGCAAATATATATATCGTATTAATGATAAGCATACTCTTTCAAATAAGGTAAATTAATCCTAAGTAGAAGAACAGGGACCTTTTTTAATAACCAAACACTTCAACTCTAGAACTGTGGGGAGTAATATAGGCTATACATGTTTAAAAATTATTGTAATTTAATATTAACATTTAAATGAATGGCAAACATACGTTACTTATATTAAACATCTGAGGTTAAAAAAAATGACTAAAAGTCAAACAACTTATATTATTTACACTTATTTAGCTACACATTAGATTAATTAGGATATAGTATTACGGTGATAACTTAAATCACTAATGAGAGTTAGGAGAGGTCTAATGAGAGTTAGGCGAGCTGTACTTAAAACGTTACAGGAAAAACAAAGGATATGCGATGATTGTTAGTCTAGTACCGTACACCAAAATAATAAATATAAATATTAATAAAAATATTTTCCATTTTATTATTTTGGTTTTTTTTATCAAACTCAAGCCCAAAATCAATTCAGATATGGTCACACTTTAATTGTTAAAGAAAAATGAAATCCTGATTTTGTCATCTTAGAAACAAGTTCAGCTGATATAGATAATTATTATATATTTTACCAATAACCAAGAAAATATAAGCACAGAATAAGCAGATGTGTGCTTATTTTGTAGTATAAGTTTGGTGCTATTGGAATCAGACCAGTGACAATTCAAGTTATTTTTGGCGGATTGTGATATTTACGGAAATATTTCTATAGCACAGCTTGAGGTCTAAGTTGCATTTTTGAGCGGCCAAGACTGGACAGACAACCTGAGATCGGTATTGCGCGCAACTCGAGTACTGGTTTGGGGCCTTCTTGGGACATCGCAATTAACGTAGGTAGGATTGCGCGCAACTCGTTAACGGTTAGAGAGTGAGGTAGGCCTATTACACGATTTTCGGCAACTCGACTGAAGAACAGAATTGTGTGCGTGTATGTTTTTTTTTCTTTTTCATTTTATGACTCCGCCACTATTTATGAAATCATCAATACAGCAGATATTTTCTCTTTATCTCCATCTCTTTAAATCAAATAAAAAGAAAAAATGCCAATTGTGGTATAGACTAAAATATGTTTACTTTACCTTCCGTCAAACAGTTCACAGCGTGTGATGGTGATAACAACATGTTTCGCCGTTAATACGGCATCTCCAGGTTAAAGAACACAAATAAGTCCAAGTGGGACGCGTCACAAATTAATTAAAACTTAACAAACACAGTTCACACACGAGGAAAACAACGAATATTAAAACTGTTGGTAGGCCTACCACACACATTTCACTGTCCACGGCGTGACCCGGAAGCAGATTTTAATATTGTGGTATGGATTACAAATCGTCAATTTACTTTTAAACAAAAAGGAATATTCATTTATAATTAAAAATACAACAATAATTATACAATGCAATATTGACAAGAAGCTTTAATTACTTGATAAAAAATGAATAATGATTTCAATAATATAAAGGGTTAATTCTAGTATTAAATGTGAACTATATGACAGATGATAAGTTAATGAATAATTAAATTGTTATAAATTATTTCTGATACTTCTAATAACGCATCCTCAGTTGACTTTCCTTTGATAAAACCGAATTGACGTGGATTAAGAAAATTTAACTTAGATAAATAACTATGGAGTCTTTTAATCATAGTTTTTTTTTCAAAAACCTTAGAGAATACAAATAACAAGCTGATAGGTATTATGTTATCTAGTTTTATAGAGTTATTGTCCTTCAAAATAGGTACCACTGAACTTAACTTCAGGCTCTCAGGAAAAATGCATTTGAAAAAAAATACTGTTTATTAAGTGAACTAAAACTGGTAATCTCATCAATTATATTTGTCTGTAAATGTACATTAATTTGGTCAGAGCCAGTTAATTTTTTAAAAGCTTAACAATATTCTTAATTTTATCTAAATCTGTTGGAGTTATAAAGAATGAATGTTGATATTAAGTACGTAAAGGTGGAAGGGTATTGGAATGTACAACGTCTGGACGGCTAGACTGGATTGTGATAAGGTGATTGTTTATCTTATCAGCAATGATGGAAGGCTCTCACGCGTAACTTCGCCATTTGGGAATTCAATTAGCTCAACTATTTTCTTTGAGGAACCACTTGTTAAGTTATTTAATACCTTCCACTGCTCAGATACATCACCTTTTACAGTTTTCTAATAATCTTGAATAATAATTTTTTGTTGTAAAATTGATCACATAATTTAATTTATTAGTACATTTTGCAAAATAATTTTGAAAAACTCTGTCATATGGTCTTCTCGTAGAAATGTTATATAATTTTTTACGTCTCTCAAATGTATGTAAAATGTTTGGTGTTATCCAGGGACTTAACAATTTAGCCTTTAACAATTTTGAACTACCACCATTGCTACTTCTAAATATACAATTACTTAAAATATCAATAAACTAATAATACAAACAGTATTTACATCATTTTAGATAATGCATAATGTTTTAACTAAACATCTGTAACACACTGTTATTTAGATTGACAAAATAACAAAAATATGTCCCCTAACATTTTTCATATTCACAAAACCCGTAAGGCCTAAATAAATGATCGCGATTCCTTTCCGTGCAAGACAAACCACAGCAAGGAATAATATCCCACTTTGACCCACTATCAAGGCCAAGCGGCGACAGTAGACAGGTGGAGGGGCGACAGTAGACAAGTACTTCCGGACAAGCGTCTCTAGAGAAAGAAGAGAGAATGGGAGAATGAGAAGGAGTTGATTAGTTTCCTTTACTGCTCACAGGTTTGTGCAACCGAACAGTCGAAACTGGAGGCAATTTCGACCTCTTTAACTTGATTGACGACAGGTTGCAGCACGGTCGCTCCCCATATTCCGTGCCTCAATATTTAACATTGGGTGGAACCACCTTCTATGTTTAAGTAAAATCAATGGTATTACGCTATTAATAAATGGCCTTTTTTGAGGAACAGTTGAGCTCAGTAAGTAACCAGACTACACAGGTCATCCGCATTCATTCCTCATTCATATTCACCTTAAAATACGGACTAAATTTGGTCTGTGTCTCATTTGTAAGAATGTAATACTGCAAGTTATGCATTGACGTAAGCTGAAAATAATATTATTCTGTTGGTCATATTGTTTGTTAATAAGTTGATCTTGATTATTATTTGTTGTTTGTTTTTTTCTTCTTCATTGGCAGTAGCCTATCATTTTCATAATAGTACCGGAAGACGGAGCTTCGCTCAGTTGAATTTTGCAAACTGAAGAGGTATGCATATCTCCCAGGGGTTCCTGAGGATTGTGTTTTTGTTGCTCTACCTTGTAGGTTATTAGTAAATTTCGTTTTGGAGATCTTCCACGTTACCTTTG